>VMDR010017067.1:0-20480 GCA_007922815.1 Macrotus californicus | reverse complement strand
TGGGCAGTGAGGACTTCCTACTCATATTTGGGCTACACTTATAAAATAAGCTTTTCTAGAAGACAACCCGGGCAGGTTTCCAACATGCTTCACAAAATTTAAACACATTTAAAGTAAGAAACTTGTGTTTATTGATTCCAAGTTCATTTCCTGCCTTCCTGCCAACCAAAGCCTTTAGTGGTTTTTGCTTTGTTTGGTTTGTTTTTTCAGAAGTTCAATCTCTTCTCTAAATACAGGATAATGAAATACCAGCATAATATCTGTTCCATAGATACCATAGCATCGGAAGCTGTAAAACCAGTTTTTAAAATATATATCTCTGCCAACCTCCAAGAAACTGTTCAGCAGATAAGGTTCTAACCATTTGGAGCATAAAACCCCTAGTGGCAGACTGAAGGCTGGGTGTATTGTTGTCTTGCTGACACGCAGGGAAATATCAGGATGAACTGAAGAGAGGGTTGTGAGACATCAGGCAGCCTTTGAGTGTGGCCCAACAAACAATTATTTTCCTTTCCTCTGTATTTGCTATTAGAGCTGAATGTGTTGCAGGCATTCCTATGTGTGTCTTGAGACCTCATTTGTGGCTGCAGCCCAGAGACTCTGGAGGTGAGAGCAAGCATTGGCAGGGGACAGCTGGGATGGCACAAGTGCACAGGTGACTCTGACAGGTCCATAACTAGCTCCTTGGAATAAGGATCCAGAGGCATCTTTAGGCGTTATTAACTGAGATGCCTTATTTCCCATAGGAGGAAATTGCACCTTACTTTTTAGCCATCTGGTCAACTAAGACCAGCTAGACCATTTCAAGCAACTTCCAAACCCAGGACAGCTTGGAGTTTAAAACAAAAGAGGCCACAGTTCTGCTACATTTGATCTTGCTTTACTCTTCACGAGAAGGTTTCTATCCAGACACTGTGGTAAGAAAAACTGTGAAGGCCCTAAGACTGGTAGCTGTAGAAGTTCTAAAACAAAGATTTGATTGGATGTCTCTTTTAAATCTAAAGAAAGATAATTGCTTCTTGGTTCAGGTACATGCCCAGCTAACTGGAAAGAATTTCCGAGGTATCTCTGAAAGAGGTTGGGAAATTTTTTTGGTTTTGTAAAATGAGGATTCCACTAAGTTCTTCGATAAAAGATTAAAAAGTCAGAAAGCCCGAGCTTTGGCAAATTGCTCTGCAGGCTGGCTTGCTTTATAGCCAGATGTCTGAATATGTGGGAGACTTCATCATAAACTTTCCCTCTGACATTTCCCAAGCCACAGCAAATTGAAGAGGCATTGATGTAGCGAGCATGCGATAAAAATATGCAGAGAGAGAACGTGGGTGAATTCTCTTAGGACAGAGCCGGAGCACCATTGGCGCTTTAGTTCAAGGCTGTTGTCGGTTGCCTTTGCAGGGGAGCTGACAGCCAGAGAAGCTACCCAGGCTATGCTTCTGCTCAAGTCCTGGTAAGGCTCCTAAGTTTGGGGGAAATAGCAATTTGTGGTCCAGGATAATTTTGAACTCTCCTTCCATTTCATTAAAATGGATATAACTCTATCTGGGTCATATAGCCTATGTCTTCAGTTCTTATAACTGCCACATGAGACACAGACATGAAGAAACAAAACTTCTGACCTTAAGAAGAATGACATATACATAAAATAGGAGATGTTAATGCAGTGAAAGTAAGAGCAATGTAGTAGGTTTGGTTGGTTCGTTTGACCAAAGTGGCTGTAAAAATTCTCCCCTTTGTATCCATACCTTTAGGGTAATAGCCCCTTCCCACACTGACTCTCAACTTGACCATAAAACTTGCCTTGGCCAGTGAGACAATCACAAATATGACTTCAACAGAGACTTGAAAAATGCTTCTGTTTTGTAGTTAGCTTTGTCTTGCTGCTCTTGGGGCTTCTATGAACACCATCATGTGAATAAGGCCAGGCTAGCCTGCTGAATCGTGAGACCCACAGCCTGGTTATTTCAATTACCAAGATGACAGCCAGTCAACCACCACCACCGCCGTGCTCACTGCTCCAGGCTCACTGGTCTCCTTGCTGTTTCCCCAATATGCCAGGCACGCGGTGTCCTTCTTGGGCCTTTGCAATGACTGCTCTCTGAATCTGGAAAGCTCAGTCCCCAGATATTCACATGACTAACTTCTCCACTTTTTCCAAGTCTTTATTCAAATCTTAGCTTTTTAAGAAATCTACTGTTGTTCAGATTACAGTTGTCCCACTTTTTTCCCCCTTGCTCACCCCAACCCCATCCCCCCACTCCCATAGTCAATCCCCGCCATTGTCTGTGTCCTTGCGTCCTCTATTCAGGTTTCTTTGCTTGCCCTTTCCCCTTCTTTCCCTGTTACACTCCCCCCCCCCTCTGGTTACTGTCAGTTTGTTCTTTATTTCCATGTCTCTGGTTCCATTTTGCTCACTTGTTTGTTTTGTCATTAGGTTCCACTTCTAGGTGATATCATATGGTACTTATCTTTCACCACCTGGCGTATTTCACTTAGCGTAATGCTCTCCAGATCCATTCATGCTGTCGCAAAGGGTAGGAGCTCCTTCTTTCTGCTGCGTAGTATTCCGTCGTGCAGATAGACCATCATTTTTTGATCCACTCACTTACTGATGGGCACTAAGGCTGTTTCCAGCACTTGTCTATTGTAAATAATGCTGCTATGAACTTTGGGGTGCATAGGTTCTTTTGAATTGGGGATTCAGGATTTTTAGGGTATAGTCCCAGCACTGGGATCACCGGATCGAAAGGCAGTTCCATCTTTAGTTTTCTGAGGAAATTCCATACTGTTTTCCACAGTGGCTGCCCCAGTTTGCATTCCCACCAACAGTGCACTAGGGTTCCCTTTTCTCCACAGCCACGCCAGCGCTTGTTGTTTGTTAATTTATTAATGATGGGTATTCTGACCTTTGTGAAGTGGTATCTCACTGTGGTTTTTATTTGCATCTCTCTGATGGCTAGTGATGTTGAGCATTCTTTCATGTGTCTCTGGGCCCTCTGTATGTCCTCCTTGGAGAAGTGTCTGTTCAGGTCCTTTGCCCATTTTTTAATTGGGTTGCTTGTCTTCCTGGTGTAGAGTCCTGTGAGTTCTTTACATATTTTGGAGATCAAACCCTTGTCCGAGGTATCATCGGCAAATATGTTTTCCTATACAGTTGGTTCCCTTTCCATTTTATGTTTTCTTTAGCTGTGCAGAAGCTTTTTAGTTTGATGCAGTACGATTTGTTTATTCTTTCCTTTATCTCTCTTGCCCTAGGGTATGTATCGGTGAAAATATTGCTGCGTGGAATATCTGAGATTTTCCTGCCTGTGTTCTCCTCTAGGATTTCTATGGTGTCAAATCACACCTTCTTAATAAGGCCCGTTCTGTCCCTTATCACCTCACCACGCCTCATCAACACTTTGACTGGACTCAGCTTTTCAGTTTTATGTTCTGTTTTCCTACTGAACTCACTACCTTATAGCAACACCATGATTTATATGAAACTCTATTATGGCTTATGTTTATTGTATAGTGTCTGTTTCCCTTAGCTTGACTATGAGCTCCCTAAAGGCAAAGATCTTTATCTGGCTTGCGCCCTATAACAGCACCTAGCCTACAGTATATTCTCAATAAATGTTTCTTGGTTGAGTGAATGAATGAATATACAGAGCTCTAAAGTCTGGCCATTGAAAAAAATCCCTCTAACCTTCCTCTAGGACACCTTAACTGAGTACTCATTACCACAGAGAGTCATGGTTGCCTACATGATGTTACTCTAACATAACAACACTCTTATGTAAAAGTTTCACTTCTCTGACTGATTATATCAAGGAGCATTACATTCATTTTTCTTTGCTGGCTGTTTCTTATGGGCAACCTAACCAAAGAAATCATAATAAGATAGCAATGGTTCAGATGAGAGGGCACCTAGACAGGCTGTTTCTATCTCCACGTTGCTCCCTCAGCATGGTCACAACTGATTTGGAGGTTTCTCAGTGTGCCGGTGCAAGTGTCTAGTTCCCCTCCTCGCCCCTCCAGTGTGTTTCAATGCATGCAGATTTTAAAATTCTGATCAAGGCATTCAGGTGTGTCCTCGTCTGAGCTCTCTACAGCCACTCTAGGCCAGAGGTGCAGCCCCCTACACTTTCACGGGGGCCCAAATATCAGAAAATATTCCCTTTTCTTGACCTGACAAACACCAAGAGGTGTTTTGTTTTCCTCTGATTTTAATGTGCCATCAAAGACTATCTGTGCATTTGAACCTTAGAATTGCTTTGCACTTGAGAAGCCACAAGCTCTGATCTGAAGCAAACTCATGATATGCCTAAAGCAAACCATTTCCCATCTCTCACAAAAAAGGAAGGTGCCCTGAGTTTGCTTTCCAAAGTGGAGTGTGCTTTAACAAAACTGGAATGTCAAAATACTGTCCAAATTATACACGAGCTGATCTTATAAAATCTCAGACTTTTGTGTTATTAGCACAAGAGGGAGCCTCAGTAAATCCTGCTAGGGATGAAAAAACTGATGATTATGAAGGTGAATTTACTTCCCATTCTTGAAGATCTGCTTGAAGAGGATGCCTCTTCTTACCGGAAGACCTCAGGAATCTCCATCAAATGTAAATGGCCTGTCTCCCCTCCCTCTCTCCATGGCATTTTTCTCTTATATCCATCATTGCATTCTGACACATGGCTTACTGATCAGGGCCTACGGGTAGCTGCCCTAATGCATTGCAAACCCCTTGCGGAGAGGACCAAGCCTTGCTCAACTCTGCATGACCCATGTGACTTACATAGAAGACAGTGTCAAAGTTCTGTAAGGGGACCACATGCAACGGTCCTTGATATTCTAGGATCAGAGCAAGAGTCAGTGTTGGAGCTCACTTGGCCTCATAAGGAAGTGGCACTAAAGCAGGGGTTCTCAACCTTTGCGGCACATTATAATCAGCTGGGAAGACTTTAATGCTGCCCCAGACTCTACCACAGGCAAATGAAGTCAACTATCTGGAAGGAGGGGCTAGGTATCAGAATTTTTTTTTAAGTGGCCTAGGTTATTTTTTCTATTTATTTTACTTTTTAAAGAGATTATTTCTTTATCTTTTAGACAGAGGGGAAGGGAGGGAGAAAGAGAGAGAGAGAAACATCAGTGTGTGGTTGCCTCTTGCATGCACCCCACCAGGGACCTGGCCCGCAACCCAGGCATGTGCCCTAATGAGGAATTGAACCAGCGACCCTTTGGTCCACAGGCCGGTGGTCAATCAGTGAGCCACACCCACCAGGGATAAAGTGGCCCAGATTATTTTAATGTGTAGCCATGGCTAAGAACTGTGGCTCTACATCTTGTTGCTGTCTGGGGAAGTGCTTCCACTGTGTTCGCATGTACAGAATACAGATTCATTGAAGCATCACAACAACACTATGAACTGGATATTACTACTATCTTCAGTTTGTAGATGAGGATACAAAGGCATGAAGGTCTTGAATAACTTGCTCAAATCCACACAGAGCTAGACCTCGACGCAGGCAGGCTACTCTGAGTTGGTATGATTAATCACTATGCCACACCATCCTTCATAGTTAACCATTCCTTCTCCATGCGTGGCACTGCGTTAAACCCTTCCCATAGGTTGTCTCCCAGCATGACGTAAGTACTCTTTTGCATCACCACTTGACAGGTAGGAAAAGCAAAACCTAAAGAGGTTAAGCCATTTGCCTACAGTTATGTTTCTATCAAGCGAAGAATGAAGATTCAAACCACTGATTAATTTGAAATGTTCCCAAAGGAAGAACTAAGAATTTTCAGTTCCAGCACAATGTCCATGTCATGCTAATTACAGGTGGAAGCTTTTGACTGTGAGAGGTTACTTTCCAGCCTCTGAAACCCCTGTCTTTTGTCTACGCATATTGCATTCACTGTGGATCGTGCGCAGTTGGCACCTCCGTTCATCGCTCTCATAACAAAACAATGCCTGCCTGATTGCCCTTTCTTCCTTCCTGTGCCGAATGTTATAATGGTTCCTGAGGCTTCCATTACACAGTCTCCCTCAACAGACTTGCTAACTGAAATCAGTTGCTGTTTATTGCTTCTATCAACCATAGCCATTCTAACCATCATTTTCATCAACTGACAGATATGATTATGTTAAGAGCTCAATCAGATAAAAGTCATTATGCATCATTTAATGGAAGCTGAAAGGTTTTACAAAAGCAGATTGGGTGGCCATCAAAAATAAAATGGTTACATTGTGGTCCAATCAGACTAGATGGAAACCAAAACGTGGAACTGCAATTACATGTAACAGAGATGAATCTCTCAAATCAAATGTTGAGGAAAAGTTAACAAGCCCAAAACATTTACAGAAAAAATTAGGGCATTAAACCAGAGTGATGGCTGGATCTGGCAGGTATGCAAGTATAGTAAGAAACCATGACGCATGGAGCTCCAGGGGGTGAGTCATGTTTCATTTCTTGACCTGGGCCGTGGTTATATGGGCCTGTGATTCATATGGGTAGTAATTCACTAAACTGAACAGTTATGGTCCTGGTACCCTTTTTTGCAACATGAGTGGGAAATTTTGTTTATAAAAGCATGGATAAGGTTTGCTTGATAAAGCGAAGAAATACAGATTCCCCAATTAAGCTCACAGGAACATTTTGGTCCTCGTACTTTTAAATATTTTAATAAAAATGTTTTAAAAATCTAGCCCTGGCTGGTGTGACTCAGTGGATTGAGCACAGGCCTGTGAATGAAGGGGCCACTGGTTCGATTCCCAGCCAGGGCACATGCCTGGATTGTGGGCCAGGTCCTCAGTAGGGGATGCGTGAGACGCAACCACACATTGATGTTTCTCTCTCTTTCTCCCTCCCTTGCCCTCTCTAAAAATAAATAAATATATATTTTTAAAAGTTTAAAAATCTAGATTGCACTAATAATGTATACATAATAGAGAATACTTGTACACCATAGGCAGTTTCCTCTTCTTCCTTTTTCAGAATAAATGTAACAGAAGCTGATATTTATTGACTATAGGTTCCAGACCTGTACTAAATGCTCCTCATTCACACTTGTATATTATGTAATCCTCCCCACAACCAAATGACCTAGGTGTTATTGGTCCCACTTTCTAGATAAATAAATTGAGACTCAAGACTATGCAACTAACAAGTGCCAAAGCTAGAATTCAAACTTAATTGGACCCTGAAGTCTACTCCTCTCTTGCCATGCTACTCTCCTTCCCATTTTATAGTCATTCATGGCCCTTCAGCCTTTAAAATGGATGTCCTTTTGATGCCTGTTACAGTTTCAGGGGTGTCCAAACTTTTGGCATCTCTGGGCCACACTGGAAGACGAGTTGTCTTGGGCCACACATTAAATACATTGCAACACGTCATCACAAAAAAACTTCATAATGTTTTAAGTAAATTTATAGTTTTGTGTTGGGCCACATTCATAGCCATCCTGGGCTGCAGGCAGCCCACAGGCCACAGGCTGGACATCCCTGGATATGCTTGATGGTTGATTGATGGAACGCAAAGGATTCTGGAACACAGATAATCCTTCCGCATTCTTAAATTACACTTCACAGTTTTGAGTACCGACGAATCTCCACCCAGTTCTGACGTCTCCCTGGAACAGCCCCACCCATTATTTTGCTCCCCATTGCTGTCTCCAGCTCACGTCCTAAACAATCCTTTTGTACAGAATTGGAAATTAACAGCCCTCTTGTCATGAGTGACAATCTGAAAGTATAAGATACTAAAGAGAAATCGGTACTTAGTAATATTTCTTGCCCTATGTAACCCTAATTAAAAGACCCCTTTAAAAAGGAATTGGCACTTTGTAACTGGCTCTCATAGAAGGTCATTCTCCTTTACCCTAAATTTTATTATTGGTTCCAAACCACGTTCATGCACGGCTCTTTTGGTGGGGCTCCACGGAAAGTATGCTCTGCAAATCCGGGAAAATGGGTTATAGGATTAGTCCTTTCTCATTCATTCCGTTTAATTACTATTCATAGTATATCCTGTATTCTAAGACACACTCTTTCTTATTTTCACAGGCTCTGAGTTTGAGTTGCAGCTTAAAATGGAAGACAAATCAGGGTTTAACTGAAGGTGTTTGTCTTCCTTAGCAGTGTGTAAAATCATGGCGCACACAATCACTGGCATCCTAGGTTTAATGAGCTACTAATATACTGACCTTCTTTTAGAGCCAGCCATTAGGCCTCGTACTAATCATACAGAGGGAGTCAAAGAGACAGACCTCAGAGAGCTCACATCCTGTTGGAGTGACAAATATTGAGCATGTCATTGGCTGATAATACTTATTAAGAAGTAACCCTGGGTGTCAAGAAAGCACATAACAAGCATCAAAGAAGGCTTTTCCCAAGGGACTGACGTCTGAGTGAGACTTGAAGTATAAGATGTGCCTAGATGATGTGGCACAGGATGATCCTGGAGGAGGAAGATGCGAGTGTGTAGGATTTGAGGTTGGAGAGATGCCGACAACATAGGAGAGATGGCTTGGACAGGGTATTGGCTCTGGGAGTGAAAAGAAATGGATACACTTGAGATAAATTTTGGAGATAGAATTATTGGGACATAGTGAATGACTATATATATAAGGAATTGCTGGAGCCAGAAATGAAGGCAAAGCCGAGTCCTGGAGGAGAACCCATCTAAAGGGCATTAAAAATGAGGGTTCCAAGGTGTGAGCGAAGGACAACATCTCACGATTGGGAGAACTAGGTGGTTTAAGTATAACCTGGCACCTGTGCCTCAGACTTCGGTACTAGGCGAGGAAGGGTGTGAGGAGCAATGGAAAAGCATCCTCCACAAAGCGCTGGGAACACAAAGAGCAGTGATTTGTAGCTTCCACACCAAAGAAGAGTGTCACTGGATGCTTAAGTATCCCCCCTCATTCAGGGCTACTGTCAGCGCACAATGGATCAAGTAGTGCCCACCTGAACCCGAGAAGTAGTGGGAGAGCCCACTGGTGTCAACAGGAAACAGTCATGGCAGCCCCACTGTGGTGACCCCACCAACCTGTAGGTCCATGTCCATTGGCCCCCGGCAGGAAACTCCACCCAGGGGTTTCTTAATCAGATGCGGAGACCACTGACATTTAACGTGACTACTGATGTGGTTACGCTTAAATCTACTATTTTATTTGTCCCTTCTGTTCTTTAAGCTTTTCTCTCTTTCTACCTTCTGCCTAATTCCCTGAAGTTTACTGGCCCTTTCCAACCTCAGCTCCTACCCTAGGAACTCTGGCTCCTGTGCTCTCTCCAGGCCCTCAGTTCTGCCTCTTCAATTTCAGGAGTTTGTTGAGCTCTGCTCAGGTTCCTCCTCTCTGCATCACGACCTGCAAACTCTCTCAAGACTGCAAGCTGGAGCCAGAGCAGGACTGATCTCATTGGTTGTCCTTGTTTCAGGGAATCACGGTCCTTTTTGCCTGATGTCTCATGCCTTGAAAACTACCTCTTCATGTTTTGCCCAGATTTTTGTAGTTAATTCAGGAGAGAGGGTAAATCTGGGCCCTGTTACTCCACCTTGGCCTTAAGTGGAAGTGAATGCCATGGTTTTGAATCCTTGATTTTTGACACAATAATTTGACATGGGATGTAAATAAATTGAATGTGACAGTTTAGATCATTGAAATAATGATCAGAACCAGCATTAGCTTGTCAATGCTAAGAGCACAGTTGTTCGAATCAATGAAGACCACATTTACTAAATAAATGGTCTATGAACTCTAAGATTGAGAACAAATGTTTTGTAAAAACATTAATAATTGGTATGTATGGGCATAAATAATATCTTAGGGGGTATTATCAGTTTTGCTGTACAAAATGTTTCATCAAAAGATTTGCTTCCAAGTGTTATATTGGAACATGTTTCAGCTTATAATTGACTAATTATTCTTCATTCTTTTTCTACAACACACTGTGGACTGCTTTCCAAAGAGGGGAGCTTATCTCCTGTTCAGAAACTCCTCTTCACATGTTAATTTCTCTTAACTGCTTGCCCCCCTGGATGCTCTCACTTAAAACGCATAGCTATTTATTTACTTTAAATAGGTTTCATTCACCTGGCTGGTGTGGCTGATGTAGCTCAGTGGACTGAGCACCGGCCTGCAAACCAAAGGGTCGCTGGTTCGACTCCCAGTCGGGCACATGCCTGGGTTGCTGCGTTATGGGCCAGGTCCCCAGTTGGGGGCCTGTGAGAGGCAACCACACACTGATGTGTCTCTCCCTCTCTTTCTCCCTCCCTCCCCTTCTCCCTAGAAATAAATAAATAAGTCCTTTTTAAAAATGTTTTTAAAAAGATTTGATAGAATTACAATAAGCAGAAATGACAAGGGAAGACCTGAAATAAACACCATAGATGAGTAAGCACTGAAGATGTGGGGGACAAAGCAGTCCTAGTTAGCTGGAATGTGGATTCTACACACAAGTGAGCCAGGAAGTAAGAAAATGTAAGCCCTTTGGATTGTCCCAGACAGAAATCATGTCTTCCTTTTCTGGAGTGGTTAAACGGTTTTCTTTGGTCCTTTATCTCATTCTGACTTATATTATGGTTATTTTTGCACTTCCCTTTGTTCTTCTGCTAGACAATCTTGACATTTAGGGCAATGATTCTATATTGCTCATTTTTGGATCTCCACTGTTTCTAGCACCGATATGAAACTCAGCAGCAGAGCAAAATTATTTGTGGAATTAATAAATGAAACCATCCACTTCAGCCCAAACCATTTGGGCTTACTAACTAGACCCTGAGGCCCTGTGGAAATAGTTTAAAGACCAGCGGACAGACGAGGGGTGGAAATGCTCACTTGTTACAACACCAGCACCTTTATTTTCAACAAGAGGTTTGGTGAGAGAGTTTGCAATGGATTAACTCCTTTGATTTCTTCATCACGTAGATTTGACCATAATTAGTAGCCACTTGAAATATAGCTTCTAAGTTGTAATTCTCTATGGTCTATTTCAAGGGGAAAATCCATGCAGATAAGTACTGGGGTTTTATTTTTTAATCAAAAGGTTAATTAAGTGAATTAATCTTTATGTTTGAATACATTTTTGCATGGAATTTGGAATAAATAATTTAAATGGGTTAACATTAAATCAGTATGGTATTAAAATGAATAATAAAGCTGAGGAAATCAGTAAAAACCTTATGTGTTCTATTAATTATGTAACAGCAGACAAAATTGCCTATGGCAAGTTTAACCTAAGAAGACAGGAGAGCGGAAAAAAGATTCTCAAATCCTCCTGCAACTGCTAGTATCTGCATAGAAATCATTTTGTAAAATGCAGAGTGTTCCGCAAAGACATAGTTTTAAGCAGTCTTTTTTTTTAAAGAAAAGAATTAAGCCGTTAGCATTTAAACGAACCTTCTGAACTGCAATGAGAGTAAATAACTGTAGAATCGTGTATCAACTTTGCCACGTCCACCGAGGAAAGGGAGATAGACAGCAAAAATGGAGCCTGAGCACACATGTGGGGCTGAGACAAGAGGTCCAGAATCATTTAACGAAGATTTCCAGGAGCAAATAGTGACACCATCCATCAGCAGATCTGTTTGTGTAACACCTGTGTGTCTGTGAGACTATGGAGGTGGTGGCTTATGGGTAGGAATGTTTCTTTGGTTAGTAAATGTCACAATAAACAAATAAGAGAAACACGGGGGCCCGAGTCTACATTACTCTTCAGAAGAAAATGGACTGTAAAAGGAGAATGCACAAACTATGAGAACGTAAGACAAGTTCGGTCCTGGTCTTTGACAGTCTCCAGAGGAGTGTTAATTTCCTCTTTATGTGAAATTAATCAGGTCATGTGAAGTGTGGCTCATGCTATCTCTGTTAGAAACAATTCCTCGGGAGGAGTTCTGAATATGCCTCTCATCTAGAAATCATGGGGATCAAATCTCGCAGTTTGATTTGAAAGCAAAGACGTACTTTCCCTAGTGCCCATGTAGAATCACTGCTCCTGGCCTTCCCTGGCCATCCCAACACTGGGTTTAAGGAAAAAGAAAACAAAGAAAGAAAACCCTAATGTGAGGGATATGTCAAAGAGACAGAATAGCCACCTGAATGAGTTCCAGTGGTCAAAGCTAATAATATGGTATCGGATTATAATCCATATTATAAAATAAATAACTGTGAGTCCATACTGATATAAACAAATGATTGGATAAAAATAGTTAAGGGCAGTAGACAACTTCCTCATGCAGAAGTATTCTAAATGATTTATGTAGACATTTAACTCTTAAGGAGGTGGAACATAATTCCCCCTTGAATACTGGTTGTGTATAGTGACTCCCTTCCAAAGACAGCATGGAGAGGGGAAAAAAGAATACCTTCACAGTGAAGCATCCTGGCGCACACTGCCTCAGTCAGAAGATCAACAATGTCAACAGTGATAAGTTATGTTGACAGTATACACCCTTGATAATAGGATGAGAAGGGAACTTTAACTCTGTAGTCTTCCTCCCCCAAATCCAGAATCCTCCTGGTGATGAACTGTCATCAGACAGTTTCCAGTTGAGGGGCATTCCATAAACTGCCTAACCAATAAGCCTCAAAACTGCCAAGGTCATAAAAAAACGAGTCTGAGAGACACAGCCACAGCCCATAGAAGCCTGGGGAGAGAAAATCACTTAATGTAATATGGTATCTTGGAGACTACAGATGGACACCAACAACAAAAATTAGGCAGAAACTAAAGTATCACAATTGCTTCATTAGGAGCAACAAACGGACCATTCGAGTGAGAAGTTAGTATTGCAGAGAACTGAGTATAGGGTATATGGAAATTACCTGTGTTATCTTTGCCACTTTCTATAAATCCAATATTATTCTAAATCTTTAGAAATATTTAAAAAGTGATGTCTATATTAAAACAACTGAAATGTCTTGCAGAATCTAAGAACTGATGTGTGCCTGGGCATCCAATCTTTGAGAGATGGAAAAGGCTATGGGAATCCTCTCTCTCTCTGTGTCTCTAAAGAAGAGACCTCATTTGGTTCTATCTTCTCTTCTTTATCTCTTATCCAGCAGGGTAGAAAGCCTGGCCTGTGTGGATAAGAGATGCCGGGATGTTCATGTTGTACAATCCCAAACACCTGAAGAGGGACTGCTCTCTCTTTCTTTCTGTCCTATTTCCAAATTCCCAGAGGAAAGGGACTCGGAACCGGAGTCCACCTCTCTTTCCATTAGTGGTCATAGGCAGGTTCAAGGAAAGGCCTCTGATTAGCCTAGCTTAGGCTGCCTGTTCACCCTGGGCCAATGATTTTCCATCAAGGGAATAGAGTCACATGCTCAGAGACCCTCCCCTGGGGATGATGGGGAGCCACAGGGAGGTGGAGGTGAAGAAGAGGAGTTTCTCACAGGGTGGAGAGCGGAAAAGAGGGCAGAGTAGCTCCCACCGAATAAAGGAATGGCCATAAAGCATCTAAGATTGAGGGGGGGGCACAGACTTAATGTGAAACATCAACACTTAGCACTCCTGACAATGCACAGGTCCAAAATCCCTCACCCACAGTTGTGAAATCCCCAAAGCTCTGAAAACCGAAAGGATTTCCATAGCTCATTTGGCAGCAAACCTGTGCTGAACTGATGGGAGGCTAATTATAGGCTCTACATATTTAGTGTGAATATTCATACCGTTTGCCAAAGAAATGTTAATGCGTTTGATTATAGGGTCTTCCCTAAGCCCCACTAGGAGTAAGTAATATGTAATAAATTGCGTATGTGACAGTATTACCTTAATAAAACCCGAAAAAGCCTGAATTACAGTGCTTAACAGCTCCCACGGGTTTCATATAAGGGATACATATATAATAGTACACGTATTGAAGAACATAAATATCCATTTCTATGTAGCTCTGGAAACATGAGCCACAAAAATAAAAATCACACAAGAAAGGAAAAAAGCTTTAAAACACTGAAAGGCAAATACACCACATCCATGCTAGTTTTAGAGGACAGGCTAATTCTATTAACAATAATGCTTTATTTTTACATAATGTTTGTAGTGTTTAAACCTCTTTTATGTTAGTTTTAAATTATCAAAACAACTCTGGGACATAACCAGGTCAAATACTATTCCTGCCGTTTATGGGTAAGACAGGGGTACCCAGAGAAGGTTTCCCTAGATAAAGTGTAAGGTCACAGTTGCCTGTCTCCTATTCACTAATCCAATGCCCTTGAACTCTAGCACTCTGTGTCAGATGGAAAAGGATTACTGAATTGGCACTTTCCCTGCATACCACAGCTACTTATTATGTGGTTTCTTTGAAGTTTTGAGGCCTATGAAAGGGAAGATTTGCATTGGTGTTTCAGGACTCTTAGGGTATAGTCCCAGCAGTGGAACTGCCGGGTCAAAAGGCAATCCCATTTTTAGTTTTCTGAGGAAACTCCATACTGTTTTCCACAGTGGCTGCACCAGTCTTCATTCCCACCAACAGTGCACTAGGGTTCCCTTTTCTCTGCATCCTCTCCAGTACTTGTTTGTTGATTTATTTACGAGGGCCATTCTGACCGGCGTCAGGTGGTATCTCATGGTGGTTTTAATTTGCATCTCTCTGATGGCTAGTGATGCTGAGCATCTTTTCATATGTCTCTGTGCCCTCTGTATGTCCTCCTTGGAGAACTGTCTGTTCAAGTCTTTTCACCATTTTTTTAATTGTACTGTTTGTCTTCCCGGAGTGGAATCATGTGAGTTCTTTATATAATTTGGAAATCAAACCCTTGTCTGAGGTATCATTGGCAAGTATGTTTTCCCATATAGTTGGTTCTCTTTTCATTTTAATGCTGTTTTCTTTAGCTGTGCAGAAGCTTTTTATTTTGATGAGGTTCCATTTGTTTATTCTTCTATGTCCCTTGCTCTAGGGGACATATTGGTGAAAATATTGCTGCGTGGAATATCTGAGATTTTCCTGCCCATGTTCTCTTCTAGGACTTCTGTGGTGTCATGACTTATATTTAACTCTTTTATCCATCTTGAGTTTATTTTCCTGAATGGTTAAGTTGATGCTCGGGTTTCATTTTTTTGCATATAGCTGTCCAGATCTCCCAACACCATTTGTTGAAGAGGCTACTTTTACTCCATTTTATGCTCCTGGCCCCTTTGATGAATATTAATTAACCATAGAGACATAGGTTTATTTCTGGGCTCTCTATTCTGTTCCATTGATCTATGTGCCCATTCTTATGTCAGTACCAGACTGTTTTGATTACATAGCCTTGTACTATAGCTTGATATCAGGTATTGTGATCCCTCCTACTTTGTTCTTCTTTCTCAACATTGCTGCAGCTATTCAGGGTCGTTTATGGTCCCATGTAGGGCAGGGGAGAGTAATGGAGGGGAAATGGGGACCACTGTAATTGAACAACCATAAAAAATAAAAAAATGAAAAGGTAGGTTGGCCACAGATCCTTGGGAAGGGTGGTGGTGAGGCAGTCTTCCGTAGTACAACAAAGTAGCCAGGGTTCAAATTCCCTTGGATCTGACCCCCTCGTTAGCTGTACGCGCCCTTGGTCAAACCAGTGTTAGGATAGCTACCTCTTAAGGCTGCTGTGTGGTCTTTCATAACCTAGTCCGCAAGTCAAGTCTTGCATGGTAGATTCCATAAAAGATAGTTCTCTTTTCCTTCAAACTCCAGTCCATCTTTCTCAGGACGTCACCCGAACTTTCCTTCCCAGATGACTTCATAGGAATCACACCCCCAACGCTGAGAAACATGGCACTGTAGGCCATATACTTCACAGAGACGGAGACCCACTGCGCGCCCAGCACACACAGAGCTTGGTAGGAAGCAGCTGTTCAATATGTGTTTGTCGAATGAATGACTACAGCAAGATTGGGATCTTCCCATTGGAAGAAATCCTAAGCAGAGGCAAGGAAATCCTGGACATTTAATTAGTTAAATTGGGCGATTTAACACTGTTAGAAAAAATCCCCTCCCACACTTAAGTTACGGTTTTCGCTATTCAGTGACAAGACATTTCCCGTGTTAGTGTCAGTACGGGGACCCCAGAGACAACTGTTAATGCCAGCTCCCAGTTCTGAGCCTGGCGCCCCTGTCTCCTACTCCTCAAGGCTGCCTTTCTTTAGAGATTCTGACAGAAAGCCCACAAAAAGACTGAAATCTGTCTCAACTTGAGGAAAATTCAACCCTATTTAAATAAATCCCCATGTGTTTGTTTGCTATATTTGCTCTTTTTATCTTTAATGTGAATGTTCCTATACAGCGTTTTGAAAACTTGGATACTTCTATTACTTTCCAGAGTACTTGATCATAAAAAGAACAGCTGATGCTGAAACAGATGTCGAAGTAGTCATAGTAAAAAAAATTCTGGATGATGTATAAAACAAATGTATTTCCTGTGTGATCTTCACATACCTGGTGATGTTATCAGTACTTTAACGCCAAAACTCAATTTGAGCACTTAATTGGAGGATATTTTTCCATCTCTGGCTCCATGCCATTGCGTGGCTTCTTCCCCTTTGCATGGTTATAGTATGGCAGCACCGGACACAAACCACAGCGTGGAGATACACGCTTTCAATGGACATAGACTTCAATGCTTGCTTTCGTTCAAGATCTGTGGCAGTGGCAAGAAGAAGGAAGGGGTAGTGGAGAAGGGGAGGGCGGGGAGAGAGAAGGAGGTCTCGAACTGCCCATTGCTTTGCCCAGAGATAGGCAACAGAGAGCAGGCGTTGCTAAGGAAGGAAATGTGCAATGCCTGCACAGTTTGTTCGGAAGATACCTGACATTATGTGGTAAACTCACCATAAGGAAAAGGATCAACAAGTGCATTGCTTGCACCGTAAGGAAAAGAATATCACGTTAAGTGAAAAAGGAAATGGAAAAAGCTAAAATGTCCTGTTCGATCACAAGTGAAAAATTTCCCAGGCCCAGAACTTCCTTTCCTTCTCATTGGAGTAAAAAAAAAAAAAAAAACCCAAAACACATTAAAATGCTTAAAATGCCGTAGTGTGAAGGAGACTGCCCAATGAATGTTTACATGTATGTGTGCGTATGCTTCCTATCAATATTTCCGGTGGCCCCAAAAGTTTCGTTTCCCTTTATAGTCAATGCCTCCCCCCTGCCCCAGAAGTAATCAGTGTTCTGACTTATTTAACTGTACATTAATGTAGCCTCTTCTTTTTGCCTCTTCTTGAATTTCACATCAATGAAATTTTATATTATGTATTCTTTTATGACTGGCTTCTTTCACAGAACATAATTTCTGTGGGAAGGGTCCATGTTGTTTGTGAAGCTGTAGTTTGATCCTTTTGGTTGTCCATTCTCCTGTTGATAGGCATCACTTCCAGGTCTCAGTGTATTATAGTTTAAATCTGTTATGACATTTGATTCATAACTTCCATGGGCACATACGCTTATTTATCTTGAGAATGGATCGAGGAGAGGAATTGCTAGGCCCTGGCATGAATATGCTTGGCTCTAGTCTATATTAACCGTTTTCCCAACTGATTGACACGGTGTATGAGAGGTCCAGGTGCTCCACATTGGCGTTGACACTCATCACTGTCAGTCTTCTCCATTTTTGTCATTCACATGTTATTCGGAGGTAGCTCATTGTGGTTTTAACTTGCATACCCCAATGGCTAAAGATGACGAGCACCTTTTCATATGCTCATTGGCCCTTAGTTATCTTCTCTTGTGAAGTGCCGGTTCCGTTATTACCCAAGCACAATTTTTTATTTGAACTCAATATCCAAGTTCGTGTGTTGAATTCTACATAATTTTAGTAAACCAATCTAATGAGATTTTTCAGGGGTAATAACTTTTGCATGTTTAGCAGTTCTCTGTGGTGTTTGAAACAATAGTGATTTCAAAATGACCATTTTTTTTCAAGTGCAGAATTCTATGTAGTAGGGTTCCTACCCTGCGTATATTATCAGAAGTGAGATAAAATCCCTTACAGTTCAGTGGTTCAGAGCACTGACTGAGGTCAAGTCATATGATATTGGTTGTATTTACATGCCTCTGACACCTCATTTGTACAATGGGGAACACGACAGGACTTGCCTCATAGTGTTGTGGAGCTCATGGGGTTAATCTACATAACGCTCTCGGAGTGGAGCGGAGCGTACAGCAAGGCCTCAGTAAGTGGCAGTTATTGGTAACATTACTTGGGGTGCCAGATTAAGCCCTCGTTGTGTCTGTTCCATGAAGATAAGGTTAAAACATTACCTAATGAATGGGGGGAAACATTCGCATGGGGATCTGGACTGCTCACACAAAAACTGGGAGATTGGATGTGAATCTCCAGAACTCACTGTGTGAAATGACCACTGAAATGATCACTAAAGCCTGTTGAAATGTTCTTTCTGGTCCATTTGGCTTGGAGGACCCCAGGCCAAATTATACATATTCATGATTTGTAAATTGTTCAGTCTGGCTCTGAATAGGAACTAAAAGATTTAGGATATGAAAAGCAGCTGCCCTTCCAGACAGCCTAGGACGCAGGAACACTTTAATGAAACGGGAACGTGGGTTCCACAAGAATCATTTTGTAAAATCTATAATGCACTCTTATAAAGGTTATATACTCAAGGACATCCAAGCAGCCAGAGAGCACCAGTCAAATGCGGCAGGGGAGAAATTGGCTAAGTAAGAGCACTCCCCCTCTGTTGATAATGTAAAAGGGGCAACGGGCATTTTCCCTCATTAAGTCCATCTGCCTAGGCTGGGTGGCTGGCAGTTCTTCTGCTAATGAGAATCTGCTCTTCCTAATACTGGAAGAAATAAGTCTTTATCCCTACCCCTTTGCATGTGCCAATGTCATGTCAGAAACAATTTTTCAGAAGAGAGACATTCTAAGGCACAAGCAGGTATGATCATTCAATCACCCAGCCCTTCAGTCATTTGATGCGCTGAGAACAGGGAACGGTGCTGAGTGACTGTGCCCGCTGACTCATTAGATTCAGAAGGGAATCACGTCCTTTATCGGCCACTGCCATCAGGGCGTGAGCATCCCACAAATGCTCAGATAACAATGTACAGTTATTTGCAGTTGGTCGGGATTTTTTGTACAATTCATTAAGTGATGGCAACATGGATTTCTTGCTATGAATATGTCCATCGAGCAGAAAATGATTTTTATTTTGCTAAGGCTTTTTCTTCTAACTTTCTATTTCTTGGATTTTAAGAAAATGACTCTTGAGAATTATTTAGCTCAAAGGAAAGACAGCCCTGAGATCCTTTTTCATATGCTTATTGACCCGGGGTGGTGGGCAGAATTCTAAAAATGCCCTTGCACATCAGACTGCCAACCTACAGAACAAGCTAACAAAATGGGTGTTGTTTTCAGCCACTAAATTCCTGGTAACATGTGAGAGGGCAACAGAAAGCTAACACACTTGACTTCTTCTCTTTGCATGCTTTTAAATAGCCAAGCAATGAAGGTGGATTTGGTAAAGAAAATTTAAACGGCCTGAGAAACACCCAGGGATAACTCAGGTTATTACAGACCATGAGGTAATCTCTAGAAGAGGAGGCTCCCAATGATACCACCCTGACAGTAATTATCATAACATAATTGGGGCAAGGAAAAGAATGTTGAGTCTTCCAGTGGAAGCATAAGAGACTTTACCAGGTGCTGGGCTTGAGAATCATTTTTCCTCAAATTTGAATCATACCAGGAATGTCATTTTGCTTTTTGTGCTTCCCTTTTCTCCTTGGCTTAGAAGAGCTCTTTCTCATTCCCGCAACAATGTGGCCAAGGTCAGGCGTGCCATGGCAGCTCCGTGAATGAATTGGAATCATGCATCATTGTCACAAAACACAACACAGGTGTCACAAGGTGTCAGAAAAGTGGAAGGTGGAAAGTAGCAATAACAAATATTTTGAAATTTCTAGAATTCCAAGAAAGTATCATATGTGGATTCAGGAATCTTGGGAGAGAGAAAGGATAGAAATATGGGTCTCCTTAAAGCAGGAAACTTCTGAGACAGGGACACACTGCTCCACTCTCTATAGCTCCTAGGAACAGGTCTGCTGGCCCTCTGTTGTGGCGTGGATGACCCCACTGGGCTCCGCTTCCGCAGGTGTGCCTCCAGTCTTGCTGGAGTTTCTCTGTACTCCGGACCTCCTTTGCCCTTCTCCTCTGTGGCCAGCGGGAGAGCCCTGCCAGTTCTTAGGACAGATTTTGTTCCTTGAGATATACCCCATGATAGTGCCTTAACGATATTCTTCGTTCTGATTTCCAGAGTCCTCTCCTCAGTAGAACGCATATCTCTTGCTTTGTTTAATGGAAAACTGGAGTTTAGATAGACTAATGGGCTAATCAAAGAAATGAAGGGGATGCTTTTAGGAATAGAGAAATTAAGGGTCATGAATTTTAATAAACTAATGGGGGCAATGTAGATATTTGGAAAATCCCTCTTTCAAATAATATGCCAAGCTTTCTAAAAAAAATAGAGAGAGTCCTTTATGGGGAAAAAATGCGGATTCAAAGCCTGTTAGTTC
>VMDR010017066.1:0-20485 GCA_007922815.1 Macrotus californicus | reverse complement strand
CCATACCCCCAAATCCAGCCTTCACCACCTTGTCGTGTGTGTCCATAAGTTTTGCATGTGTGCATATGTTCTTTGGTTAGGCTCTTCCAGTCATCCCCCACTTCACCTCTTATACCTGTCAGCCTGTTTCATCAATCCATGCCTCAAGTTTTATTTTGTTTGTCAGTTTGTTTTGTTCATTAGATTCCACATATGAGTGAGATCATATGATTTTGCCTCTCTCTAACTGGCTTATTTTGCTTAGCATAATATTCTCTAGGTCTATCCATGCAGTTGCAAAGGATAAGAGTTCCTTCTTTTTTATAGCCACATAGAATTCCATTGTGTAAGTGTACAACAGCTTTTTCATCCACTCACCTACTGATGGGCACTTCGGCTTTTTCCAGACCTTGGCTATTACAAATAACGCTTCTATAAACATATGGATGCATATATTCTTTCTCATTGGTGTTTTGGGATTCTTAGGATATATTCCCAGACCTTCCAGAATGGCCATCATCAATTAATCAACAAACAACAAGTACTGGTGAGCATGTGGAGAAAAGGGGACCCTAGTGCACTGGTGGTAGGAACACAAACTGGTGCAGCCACTGTGGAAAACAGTATAAAGTTTCCTCAAAAAATTAAAAATGGAACTGCGTTTTCTGGTATTTTATAGTTCCTTTCTGTTTTCTTTTTATCTTCCCTGTGGTTTGATGTCTTTCTTTCTCGTCATGTTTAGTTTTTTTCTCATTTTCTTTTCTGTATTTACTGTTTTTTGCTGTGTGTACATATGGTCTGTTAATAGCACCTTAAATTTGGTTACATTCTAAAACTTTTCATTTTCATTCCTTCCAATCATTTTTTATATTTTTGATGTCACATTTTAAATCTTTTTATGCCAGGTATCCCCTAACTAATTATTGCAGTTTTATTTCATTCAATAATGGATAAAAAATACTCAGTAAAGAGAAAAAAGAAATACAGTTAGATCTATTCCCTTCCATAAATATTATCACTCTTGGGTAACTACTCTATTACCTACAGTGATTCTAATCATGTTAAGTGAAGATTATCTCTGCAATAAGAACACCTTTTTGACAGCTGAGATTCCCTTCTGGTGCAATTAGAATTCACCAGTCTTCATATTTCAATTTTACTTCAAAGTATGAGAAAAGAATAAACATGTTTGTGCAAGGAACTTGGAGATATCAAGAGCCAGAGTGAATGGCATTATCTGAATACTAACGTTTCAGTGGAATCAAAACTCTGAATCTTGTTTTTTCTAAATACAATGTGAACAAAGTATCAAGGCTGCTTTGTATTATATTACTTGATTTTTTCAATGAATTTTTTTGTTTAGTTGAGAACATTTTGTTAGAATAGAAGTATTGGCATGTCACTAGATATTAAAAACATCTCTTGGAAAGAATGTAAAGTCATGGCATCTTGGTTATGTCCACATGTTTTTCTGTTTGTGTGCTTTTGTTAGTTCGGTTCAGAGATATCTGTAAATCATCAAACTGACACCTTAAAGCCAATTCTCCCTTTTTCACTTTGAACCATCTATGTAGGTAAAACTTGTCAAATCTTGCTAATTTCATGTGGTTCAACCCAGTAGAACTTCATGCCCTTTTTGGCCTTAGAGAAGAGAAGTCTCTTTATATTTTCTCCTTTCAGATTTTTTGGCTCAGTTTAGGGTTTAGCATATTTGGAGTGGCAAATCCCACTCCTACATCTGGTGTGCTGTGCCGTTAGTAGCTCTGACACTTTTCTACATGGTTCAAATAATCACGTCCTAAAAATGTAAATGTGGCCTTAAAAAGTGTTTTTCCCACATGATCACCAGATCTGCCTGGGCATCCTCTTATTTGTGTCATTCTTTTAAAAATTTTTGTCATCTGGGTATAAAGGATGAGAAGACTGTCCTCTTGCTCTCTGCTTAAATTCTCAGAATTTTTCCTTCCAAGCCACAGACTAAAGAATTGGAATTAAACTATTTTTTTGACTTGGGCCCACATGGTATGGTTTTTCCCAAGAATATATTTTCTTGTAGGCAGGGGAAGGGATAGGAAATGAAGAAGTGGAAGAAGTTTAGTATTTCAGCTTAGAAATATATTTTTTGGTCTTAAGAATATTTGGGAATGGACATATATGGACTCTAAGTGGGGTGTTCTTTTGGTTTGGATTTTTTTTTGGAGGTGAGAGTTGTGGAAATAGAGGTAGCATATGAGAAATCCTTCCATTTTCATTGAGGGGACCCAGATTCTATGTCATTTCATATCAGTAGGTGGAGTTATTTCTACTGAGCAGTCGTAACTCAATTTTTCACGTATAAAAATATTCCCTATTGACAGCACAGCCTTTTTTTTCCCTCCTAATTTAGTTCACTGGCTGCTAGTTAGATGTAATCTCTGTTGCTATTTACATATGCCCACTCACTGAGTTCAAACTGACTCAGTAAGCTTGAATGTAACGTTAATGGGTAGAATTAATACTGTTTCATGTCTTGCCATAGAGCAATGGGAGCAGAAGGAATGAGAACTAAGTTTCATTGAACCATCACAATGCCAAGCCCTTACAGTAATTATTATTTCAGCTTCTCAAATGTTTGCCAAAAGAATATGACTTTAACTTATCTATCAAAGGCTTCAGAGTTAGTAAGCAGCTTTTCCTTTCAAGAAAGCTGCTGATTCAAGGTAGAAGCTTCACTTCCAAATGTAGAATGATTTCCTGCAGGGGCAGACTATGCTAAGTTTTTTGTTTTCGTTTTTATTTTGTATTTATCACTCTTCTGTCATTAATCTTTCAATGATTTTCTATTACTTTTAGGATGACTTCAATTCATAACAGTCTGTAAATTTATCCATGATCAGGACAACTAGTGTCTCATCTCTAGCCTTTCTCCCCACATCACCTCACAATCAAGTTCTACTCTATTTCCTTCACTTCCTTCCAATTGACTATTCTGGGGATCACATCTAAGATTGGAAAGCAGAGTGGTCTTGGGGAGATGGTGAGGAAATTTTGGACTAGAGGATCAAGTAGGAGACTTGTTTGTTCCAAATAAGAGTTTATACGTGGCAGTAGGGACTAAGTTAAAGAATGTGATGAAAAGTTAAAACAGAGTGGCAATGTTTGGTGATAATATCTTAGAAGGGATCTGGAGCAGTGAATCGCCAGTGATGTTTCTGAGGTTGCTAACTGGACCACTAAATAAATGTATTTATCTTTAACTAAGGTAAGTAGGAAAAAAGATGGAGTAAATTTGGGGGCTCATGTGGGTGTTGGTGGAATTTATTTTCTTCTTGTTGCAAAATTCATGAAAACTTGCTTTTTCAAGGCCAGCCAGAGAAAGAGTTTCTGAATTCCTTTGGAGGGCTCACCTGCTTAGAACAGTCCTACCCAAGATAATCTTCTTTTGCATTAACAAAGTAAATTGACTTAAGACCTTAATTTCATCTGAAAACTACTCCCCCTTTGCCATACTGGTTAAAAGCAAGTTGTAGATTTTGACCATTCTCAAGAGGAGAGAATATTGAAAGGGCATGGGTCAGTGGGGGTCATCTTTGAATTCTGCCCACCACAATCATGTTCTAATGCAGGTATGTGTGAGTGTGTATTTGTGTGTGGAGATAATGAATTATAAGTATCCAAAAACAAGTGACAACTAGGATTTAGGTATTAGGTATTTAGGATTTAAATCTTGCCTTCTTATTTGAATTTTTTTCCCTGAATTTTTTCCAGGGTTTTCTAGTCTCACTGTCATATCTCTTTTCTGGTTCACTGTCCTGGCTTCAACTTTCTTAGACAAAAAAGCATTACATCTGGCTCTGAAATGTACATTTCAATACATTCTCCCTGTCTTGGCAGCAATGGCAAATAAGCCTTTTGTAAATCATTAGTGATCCAGAACGAGCTTTGGCAGTTTGGAGTGAGGCCATGGCCCATATGTGTGAGGCCACTGGCCTCATTTTTATGCTGAAAACTGTATCAATAAGCTAAATATAACGTCTTTATTTAGGTATACATTATTTTTCATTTTATGTAACATTTGGTCATTCTTGCAGTGGTGCAGGTAGGTAATAACCCTTCTTTGTCCCACCTACCCTAGCAAGGTTAAAATAAAGGGTGTCTGTTAAGAAATGGTCTCATCAGACTTATTTTTTGAGCTTCTGTCAATATATTGGGTAAACTCTTGGAACTGGAGCCATAAATTTGTTGTATGTGTATATATGAGTTCCACATGTCACTCCATGACAGGATTAGAAATGGCTTACAAGATAGATTTTAGGTTGGTGTAATATAAGCAAAATCTAATTGGAATGAAGCAAAGAAGAAAAAGCGTAAGAGTCATCATGGTTAATGCCATTGAACTTAAGTTTTAATTCTGACAGTCACAGTTGGGCCAATGTGGCAATTTAATTTGTTCTCATTAATGCAAAAGAAGAAATGTACCAGTTCCTCTGGAAGACAATGTGTTTTCGTGTGTTACATTCTAATAGTGTATTTTTCCATGTGTGACCTTATGGGAAACTTGAGATAATATAATAGACCCCGTGCTGACAACCTAGTGCAACAGATCTACATGCAAACATCATAGGATATTTTCTTGCAACTGCCTCTGTTAAGAGCTGAGGGTGGAACACTGAAGCCAAACTCAGGGTAGGTGACCCCACTGTGGTCCCACTGTGGGCAGTTCTGATCATTAACTAATTGTTGGATAAAACTCTTAGAATCTGAGGGTTGGAGGTATGTTAAAACATTTCTTAGATAATCATCTTGAAGATTCACTTTTCCTTGAGGCTTTTGACAACAAGTGGGAAGAAAAGTCCAAGTGAAACTCTCTGTGAGGACCTAGCACGCTATAACACAAGTTGTTGATTGAAATCGAATTACAAGGAAACTAACCATTAGGCTGGATGCAAGGCCGCCTTATCTTGTATCCAGTCAATGTACCCATAAAACTCTAACAAGTGTCCATAATACTTTTGAACAGCTCCCTTTTGCTCTCAAGATAAATACCTAAATCCTTACCATGACATTCAAGAATCTGTATGACCTGATCGCTACTTACGTTGACAGCTTTCTCTTGCTTCATTTTTGATTGTGCTTTCTGTGATTCGGTCACACTGGCCTAACTTCAGCAGGCGGAACCTACCACACTGCCTCCTGTCTCCTAGTCTTTGTACACGCCGTTTCCTCTGCCTGGAAGAACCCCTCCAAGCCCCACTCTTATTACCTATTAACTCCTCTACCTCTTTCAGATCTCAGCTAAAAATCTCAGTTCTTTTGAGAGTATGTTCCCAATTCTCCAAACCTGGGTGGGTGGCAGGCCCTGTAATGTGCTCTCAGAGCTTACTTTAGTTTTATTTCATCAATGTCAGTACATTATGAGATGTTTTGACTCCCCAAAGGCAGGTTGCAGGCTTGTTTGGCTCACGCTGTATCACCAGCCTGGAGCACAGTGAGTGAGCATGGTGCACATTCACTGAAAAGTTGCCGAAAGGACAAACTGTTATTTATTGCCACATTAATTATGACTTTTTTAAACCCTACAGGCTTCCTCTCTAAGATGCTATAACTCCCATTCTGCAGAGATTCAATAATGTGAATATGGTGATTTTGGAGAAAATAGGGAAGTAGTTTGATATTTCTTAAATTAAAATATTAGTATTTTGGAGCTAGATTTTTATTTCCAAAGAGAAAAATCTTGTTTGGACAATGTGGGAAACCATACTACAGAAAGAAGAATACCTTGCTACAATTGTGCCATTGGAAAATCGAACTTGGCAGATTCTTGATCCTAGAATATTGTTCTTATCAAGCACAGTTGCCTTCCTTGAGCTTTATGAACCTGTGTTAGGGCAGGCAAACGTTATTCGTGGAGATAGATAGTTCTGGAAAGTGTATACTACAGCAAAGAAAGTAATTTTTTTTCTAGCACGCAAGCCAGTTGTAATGTTCTATTTTTATTCTGGTGTGGATTTCAAAGCATGGTCCCAGGGCCCTTTCAGAGATTCCATGATACCACGTGTATTTTCATAGTAACACCATCGCATCCCCTTCCTTCCCCCCCCTACATTTTCCCAGTGGAGTTCTTCAGAAGCCACAGAATGTGATACAGGTCACGTCACAAAACCCTGAACACAGAAGCTGATGTGAGAATCCAGCTGTCTTCCAGTAAGCTAAACATTGTAAAAAGGGAAAACATTAACTTTTCTCGATATTTTTTGAAAAACAATTATTTTTGTAAAAATGTGTTTATTATTGTTTTTAAAAATGAGTTAGTAAATAAATATTTTAAATGTCTTAACCACTTCTCAGAGTCATCTTATCGATACAATGTTGCCACCTTGACCTGACTTTGCAACCTGTTTTTAGGTAACTTTTCCTTTTATAGTCTTTTATAAAAGACTGAGTAGGTACTACAATCAGTTTGAATAGGCAATACAAGCACATGAATAAAAATCTCTTCAAGTATCAAAAGATACTCATGAATAGTGAATCCTCTTGCCCCTCAGTCTCTCAATGTCTCATCACCCTTCCCAGGTGACAACACCTATTCATGTACTTCTTGACACATACCTTTTTGCGGTCACCTCAATGTGAGGATCTAGTAGAATCCATTTTGCTTTTTGCTTATTTCCCATAACGCTATAGCAAGGAGATTGATTCCTAACTGTACGTGTAGATCTACCACATTACTTTTAACAGTTGTAGAGTGGTCCATTATATGGACGGTGGGTGGTTAGGGTGTTTCCCTCCTTTGCCATTACCTAGTGTTGCATTGGCCATCCTCTTACATATTTATTTATTTATGCATATAAAGTAAATATATCTGTAGAATTAATATTTGATAATGAAATTTCTAAGTCAGAGAAAAATACATTTTTTAATTTGATCAGTATCACCAAATTGTCCTGCAAAAAGTTATACCAAATTTACCCTCCGACGACTAGTTTTACTCTTACTCAGTATATTTTATAATATATTATGCTATAAAATTTTTAGCATTTGCTAGCTAGATAAATAAAATTAACATCTAATTATAGTTTTAATTTTAAATTTTATGAATGAGGTTGATCTTTTTTGTTTTGCTAGCTGAAGGGAAATGGGACAATATGTTCGCCTCTTATATTTCAGTGAAGCCCATTCATTTCCAAAAATGGGTACTCATTTCATGTATAATGTTTTCAAACTATTTGCAGGGCACAGCAGTGCATTCTTCAAGACCTTCTACCCCAGCTTCAAGGGCCTCACCTCATACTCCTCACCTCAGACCCTCCTCTCCGCACACCTCAATTAAGTTAGTTTCCTGTCTTATCCCCAGAAATCAGAAGAGCCCTTGGGATTCCGTATACAGATGAACCATGCCACCTTGTTTGATTTTTAGCTTGCAAGTTATCTTTAAGAACTGGTGGCAGCCTTTACTTTCTACACGATGAACTCGTGTGCTTAGGAGGAAATTTTTTATGATAGGAAAATACTGCTTAGTCTCCGGGAGGTGGGCATAATTAACAAGAGAACTCTGTGTCTGATGGAAACTTTAGTCTAACATCTCATCCTCAAAATCTCATTAAACGTTGTTTACTCCCCATGGGCCCTTGTTGAAGAGACACTTGATTAAGCAGATTGTTACAACTTCAGTTTTGCTTGTCATCCATGCTCCAGAGACTCCTCAAAATCGAGAAAGACTTTCAAAAGGAAGAAATGGCTATTTATGTTTTAGAGATACCGCTGATGCTAGAGCATCGCTGTGTTTTCATGTACTTTTTTATGTGAATTTATACAAATGTGTGATGCCTCCTTTACTCTGGGTTTTATCTGGGATAGAATACGCAATTTCTCCCTTGGTTCTGTTTATCCGAACACATTTTTGGAATTGGGAAAAAATTAAAGAAACTATTTCTTACCTGTGATGGAAACACCATTTATCCCTTTTTTACTAGGGTGAGATCTTTTGGCGTCAACAATTATGCCTCAGCACCTAAGTGAAAATATTACATTAGATAAAGTAGATGTTGATGAAACCTACACCATAATCAGAGAGAATTAGGATAATAATACTTTCAGTACACAATCAAAAAAGAAGTAATAAATATGAGTCCTCTCTGCTGCAATTTTTTAACATGGTTTTCTGACAAAATATAATTAATTGTCTTGGTTTAACTTTTTTAACTATTTTAAACAAATGGCACAAAAAACACAGTGGATACTGAAATCAGAATTGTTGACTTAATATCCTTTCTTAATCGTGAACTTGCTCCCCAGTGAATTATTAGAAAGTGACATTTTCATAGTATCTCAGTGTGAGAGAATACAAAGAGCTTAAAGAAAACAAGGCGATCCACCAGGGCGAGAGGCCACCGCGGGTCTGAGTGGCTAAGGTGGGACTTTGTGCGCCACGCTCCCTGCCGGTGTGACTGCAGCGTCTGTTTCTCTGATGCCCAGTTTCCTCGTCTGTGCAGTGGGAGCATTAAAGCAGCAAGGGCACATGAAACACCCGCACTAGACGGCACTCAGCAAACAGTTTATATCATTAGGGAGACAGAAAGTGGCCGCCACCTTTAAAACTGCATGTAGAAAAAGTCAAATAGTTAAATTCATATAAAAATATAAAGAAATTACAATTTAAGTGACAATGTAGATGTAATATTATCATCACCCCAGTTCAAAGTAAAGAGTGATTTATAAAGCTTTAGTCAGAACATGACGGTAACATTTCTTTTGGATCTGACATTTAACTGCTTGGTGCAGGCATGTCGGGGGGTGGGGGAGAGGCGAGAACCCGGGTTCTTCCTGTCTTCACAAATGCCTGCAGCAAAGGCCCTGAGTAAACCGCACTGGCACCCCTGCCTCTACCTTAACAGGTTTTATTTTCACTGACATTTAATCCCCCGAGCCTTAATTGTGTTTTGAGCCTTTAGATTGTTGTGGATTATTTATTCTACATAGAAGAATTATCAAAATATATATGTCATTTATGAATAATTTAAAGCTAGCTTTTTAAAGAGAAAACCTACATCTACTAAGTAAATTCAGCTTGCTTTTATGTTTTATCTACTGAAGAATTCTAAGAAATGTTTTGCATATAAAATATTCCCTTAAATTTTGAAGGCCACCTGCTTTGGGCATTGAGCATTTACCTTCATTCTGAATACATCTCACCAATTTGCCCCCAGGGAGACACACAGAGAATACGAGGTTGTCCCACAGAAAACCTCAGCTCGCAGCTTTTTCCTGATAACAAGGTGGTTATCCTTTCTTGCTGAGTCTATCCCAGAGAAAGAGTATTAGGTGACCTGGAATGGAGCTGCCCTTCAATGACTATGCTTGCTGCTGTGCTGGGCACTGCATCGTCCCCCACAGCAATCTGTCAGCATCCTGCTCAGCTCTGAGTAGGGTCCATTGGAGAACCTAGTAGGGGTGAGGTCAGTATCGGCCTGTACCAGCAAGTCCTCTCTGCAGGCATACCTCTTTCCAGCATTACAAAGGAACAAGCCCCGCAGGGCGTGGCTGTAATCATTATCCAAAGGACACACTCCACAGGCATCTAAGGGGAAAGCATACTGCCAGCTTGTTGGGTTTGTTATTCCCATAGAGCTACACAGGAAATAACATCACCAGAAATAACACATTCAAACTCAGAGGGCAACCTTCTGTGGGCATTTGTAGTCACACGTCACACATTCTATAAATATGCACAGCTGTTTACTAAGCACATTGAAATACCCCTTTGCATGACAATTATAAGTTAAAATTGAATACTTCTTGGTGAGAGAGTAGAAGGACAAACAGAAATATAAAGTAGAGCTAGTTTACTTTAGAAAGGTACTATTTTAAAATATTAATTGACCCAACAGATGTTTAAAAGCATTTGCCAAAATGGCCCTGGCCCAGTAGCTCAGTTGGTTAGAGCATCGTACCTGTATGCCAAGGTTTCAGGTTTGATCCCAGGTCAGGGCACATAAGGTAGCAACCAACCAATAAATTTCCTCCCTCCATCCCCCTTTCTCTCTCTCAAATCAATAAATAAAAGCATTTGTCAGAATCAATTCATAGGAAATCTCTTTTATGTTCATGTCATAGCCAAAGGGGGAAAAATGGCCACACATTTTATAATTTTAATAGCAAAAAGACATATTTTTGGACTTGTGTGCATATTCAAAAATTTTAAATATTCTACCAGGTCCAGTTAAATTTTTAATTCTGTAAGCTGTCAGACTCTCAGCTAACCATTGATTAGCATCCTCTGGCTTCCTTTAAGACATCCAAGGAGAGCGTCTGTGTACATGTCCCACTGAAGCCCACGACTGGCCTGCCTGAACCATGAGGTTACTGAACAGAACGCAAACCCTTTCCCGAAGAACCTCCAAGAGGAGGCTGTTTTGGTTAATTTCAGCTCCCTGCCAACTCAAAAGAATGCTGCTCTACTGTGTGCTCTTCCCAAGAATGCTGCACGAAGAGCACAGCTCAGTGACTCACCCTCCCAGGGACCAGTCAGGGTCTTTAAACTGCAACATTCCTTTCATCTTTTGAATTTCATCAGTGGCATGGAGGGACATTTTGAAAATAATGTAGATTTCTCAGGACTAGAGAAAGGCTTCCCCTAGTCACGACGCTGACACTATCACAGACATGTTAGGTTAAAAAAAATGAATCCAAAGCTAAAAAAATGTGGTACTTAAGAAAATAAAAAATACCTTACATTTGTTATAGTTTCCATCAGAGCTCAGGTCAGTATCAATATCAAAATGCCATGTATATTTACAAGATAAATGCAGCTGAGTGATAAAGAATGAACAATGATGCAAAATTAATGCCACACTGATAAATTGGGCTAGTCGTTGTCTCAGTGAACTGACTGGCCTTCACAGAGGCAGCTGATTCTTATCAAAGTGAAGCCAAAAGTATTAGACTCCTCAGTTAAAAGTTGTTATTTAGGGGCATTTGGAGTAGTAATTTATAAAACTTTAAGCCTCTAGTAATATTTTCTATACTGAACACATACCAAATTTCTTCTATAATATTACTTTAGACCTAAATTAGAAAAATAGCAATATATTACTACAGCAAATATAGTATTATTCACATATGCAGATGACTGTAAGCTAGCATTATACCTGACTTCAGTAAAAGAAAATATACTTCTGAGGTTCTTTTCCCAAACTCTGGCAGTCCCATTTGTTGGCACCTGACCAAGCACTAATGTCTCATAGGATTTTGTATTGGATACACCTATTTGGAGTAAGTTTGATGTAATTCTAGCAGAGAAATTACAACAGAGAGTAGGTTTTCAAAATACGTTAAATAAAACTTTAAGTTATTGAACTTTGGAGCAAGATCATCTAATGCCACAGTTAGTTCTTACTAGCGTTTTGTCGTGGATTCCTTTGGGAACCTGGTAAGAGTTTAGCTTCTCTTTCCCTCGGGGGAAAACAGAGACTTTCATTAAGTTTTTGTCATGTAATTAAAACAGTAATATGGGAGTTGATCTTGTGTAGAAAAGCAGGGAAGCCTGAGAACAGAAATGCCAAATTTACCTAACATGACTAATTCTCCTTTGCCCTTTTCAGTTCCAACAATGCAGAAGCTGTAAAACAGCATGCCATGTGACTTTTTATTTGTTTTTCCCCATGAGTTCCTTTGTTACAGATAAGGAAACTGAAGCAGAGAGAAACCAAGAAAGTTTTCCACAGTAATAAAACAGCTAAGGTGGAGCTGGGATCACATCCAGGCAGCCAGCCCTGGAGAACCATAGTGTGCACTGTACCTAACAGAGCTGGCCTTTGTTCTCATAACTACCCCATGAGGTAGGTCTTGTTAGTGTCTCCATTTTTCAGGTGTGGAAACCGAGGTATAGAGAGGTCACGTAATTTGCCCAAAGTGGCAGAGCCAGGATTCAAATTCAGCCAATCAGTTCCTTCAGTGGAGCATAACACAACCTCTATACCGCAGACACTAACACATACAACATGAACTCATACGTATTATAGCAGTCACAATAAGCAAAGGAGGCTCATGCCTAGTCAGATTACATAAGACTTTTTCTTTCATTTTTTTCTGAGTTTTCCAATTACTCTGTTTTAAGCACCTGTCACTTCTGCATACAAATTTTAAATGTCATTGAAACTTAATGAATCCTTTGATGGCTTGAAATGTGTTAGCTGGTCAAAACTGCTAGCCTTATAGAGTAGGGTTCTGAAAATAAGGCAACAAAACAGAAATCCTGTTGATGGCCTAGGGACATGAAGTCTTGGGAATGTCTGGGAGACAAGGCAGAGGCAGGTGAACATGGGGTTCCAGAGTGTGGGCATTGCATTCAGCAGAGCCCAGCTGCTTGTAGGGTTCAGTGGTACCCTGGGCAGGGAGACAAGAAGCCACAAACACTGGGCTGCTCAACTCACAAGAGGGCAAGCAAGCTGCTTTAAATAAAGTCTGAGATAGACTGAGAGCAAAACTCCAAGCTTGGATTGCTTTACAACTTTGTCAAGGCTGTATCTAGTCAGACCTTTCCAGCTGTTCCCTTACTTCTTTTAAGCTTTTGAGAAGCAAGGAAACAGCCCTGATTTCACCAAGCTTGAACAAATATTTTGAAAATGCAGATTCAAACTCTTGGGGATAGTTTTCTATGGAGAATATGTGTTTTGGACAAGGATCTTCCCCAGGGAGCCCCCATGCAGGGGTAGAATGACAGCCCTTTGCAACACATGTCTTCACAGGGTGAAGTTAGTGCCCAACAGTATGAGACAAGAGGGGAGACAAGACAGACATTAGCCAGAGAAGGAGAACGCAGATGTTCTGAAAAATAGAACGTTTAGTTACCCCTCCACTCCCTTCTCCATGCAGCAAAAGAGCCACTCAAACTGACTATTTTCCTACAGGTTTGAATGGTTGCTTGATTTGATTTAGTGAATTGAACTGGTAATTTGAGGAATTAGGGAGATTCAGTAACCTCACTGAGAAATAGAAATCTACTTACCACTTCAGCATTTTTATCTATTAACTGGGTAACAAACTGGTTTGGCAACTCTTCTAGCTTTAGGCTTCATTAAAAAAGTGGGGTAACTCAGTAAATTGTTGCTGTGCTAAAAAATGAATTGAGCTTCTTGATCCAGAAATTTCCACTAGAAATGGTGGTAAGTTAAATATAGGTTATTGTCTAAATTTAAACTAAGTTAGAATAAAAAAAGACTGTAGTTTGGATTCTTTAAAGGACCCTAATTTTATGTTTTACTGGTTATTATGTTTGTATGTTTTATTTATAGTTACTTTGTTACTAAAAGCTAGTTAAAGGTGATTTCAGCTTTCATTTTCAGTTTTTCATTAGAATATGGTCTTAGAAGTTTTAAACCTATTTTTATTATGCAATTATATACTTTAAAAATGATTCATTTGAATGGCCTGCTCTGCAATTAGCATAAATGTTGTCACTAATTAAATATTAATTATTACTAACATTAGTAACTATTAACTTTAATAAGTAAAATAATTGATCCTTATTGTATAATATATTTAGTAACAAATAAAACTCAGTGGTGTGTGTGTATGTGGAAAAAGGGGAACAAAGCCGACCTCACATAGAATTTCTCAGTTAAGGAGAAAGTGCTCTTAATTAAATCTCATTGCATGCTTTGCTTGAAGACAAATCAATAACGTTAGTTATTTCAATGTCTCAAGTTTTTAAACTTACACATTTGTCTGCTTCATGACATCCCCACCCATGGACCCCAAGCTCATCTCCATTAATGCAACCTCTGCATAAACAATCTGTTCCCACAGTAAAGCATACCAGAGCCTTCTTTATATTTTGGAAATGTGACCCATTTTCCCTAATTCACTGGGAGCATCTTTACTCTGCAGGTCCCTGTAACTATCACTAATGTATCTTTGGTTTTTCCTTTACTCTTCTTGCTGTCATCATGCCTATCAAAGAGGAGCCACCCATGACTCAATAAGCTCCAACTCAACCTATCAAACATCCCATCTTTCCCAAATGCTGTCGGGCTTAAGATTCCGGCGATTCCGGCCTCTTCAACTATTATCCCTGCCCGCCTATCTTTAGCAGTAGCCATCACACTTTCAGAGGACCAGTTTCTAAACTTGATCAGGCCTGAAACTTGATCCATGTTGAAGTCTTCTAGGAACCCAAACCCTGATAAGGTCTTACTTACATCCAGACTCAGGACCTCATCCTCCTTGATCACCTGTGCTCCAAGTACCATCTCCATTAGTGCTTCACTTGTGTGGAATCTCACTCTAACCCTGCTACTGCTGATTACACCATTGCGTTATCCAGCAGTGGAAACACAAATACGTATTTTTAGCACAAATGGAAGAATTTGATTTCAGTTTATTTTTATGAGATTTGGTAAAACTTAGCTGGTTCTTTATCATCCTGTTTTTTAAAAAAAACTTCATTAGACATACTTTTTTAAAAATCAGAATAATCTTGCCCTATAAAGAAAAATACTTACATTCTTAGTATTTTCCTTTGGAGAGTTGCTAAAGCAAGAACATCTGCTATCATTTGAACCACTTAGAATTATGGCAAGTCCTGGAGTCACCGTGTTCTAGCATCCTTTTGTTATAAGTTTGATGAGAAAAAAAATCAATCCCAGCCAGGGACATTGTCTGTGTAGAGTGTGCATGTTCCCCCCAAATGAGTGGGTTTTCTTCAGTTTCTTCCCACATCCCAAAGATGTGAGTGGGCAATAGGTGACTTGGTGTACCTATATTACCCTATTCTGCGTGTGGCAGGGCACCCTGCCGTGGAAGGGTGTCCTGTCCAAGGTCGGTTTCTGCCTTATGCCCTGAGCTGCCAGATAGGGTCTGGCCACCCCTGACCCTGAACTGTTATAAATGGGTTGGAAAATAATTATCCTGCTGGTTTTTTTAACCTTTCTTTTTTAAATATGTTTATTGATTTTAGAGAGAAGGGGAAGAGAGAGAGAGAGAGAAACACATCGATGTGAGAAAGAAACATTGGTTGGTTGCCTCTTATGTGTGCCCCGACCAGGGGTTGAACCTGCAACCTGGATATGTGTCCTGACCTAGAATCAAAGCCCCAAACTTTTAGTCTACAGCGTGACACTCCAACCTACTGAGCCACAGTGACCAGGGCAATTAGTCTTTCTCAACTGTGTGCACAACTCACATTTATGTCAATGCTTAATATTAGAAGTGTTTGGGGACTTGATTTTTAAGTTTATTGGTGTTTTTGTGACCAGAAATAGGCTGTAGCAAGGTAGCTCATTTATATCAATTAACTTATGGTAAAATTGGCTTTATTATACATTATTTCACTCAAAGGTTCTTTCCAAGAACCTATTGACAATGTTAAGCGAGGACTAACTGTACTTTTGAACTCTGCTCAACAGGGATTTCTTTCTGAGGCCGGTCAGACAGAAGGGGATGGAGGCCGTAAAAACAGTAGGAGTAAATGCATTGTGTCCATTAGAAATTGTCTTCTTCTTATTCCTGCATTTCCTACTTTCACATCAAACAGTCCTTTAGCAAGCAGTAAAAGCAAAGCAGAAAAATGAGACAACTCTCATGTCTTTATAAAAAAACACCTAGGTGACAATTACTGGCAAATAGCTTCTTTTTCGTCATGTATTAGCCTGAAATTTTGCTAAAATTGTTCCTCCTCAGAAAATGAAATGATGCACTTTTTACCTGTTTGGAAAAGACAGGCACTTACTAATGATTATAACAGCATCAATTTAAACAATACATGTTTTCAGTTGCCTTCACGGGTAACAACACTTATGACTTTGTAGCAATTATTGCTTACCATCAAAACATAACTTTTAATATGGCTTTAGTACTTGTGTAATACTTATTCTGGGGCCTCCATTAATATGAGCCAGCATATAGCAGTTCCTCATGGAGGCCCTTGTAAGAAAAATTCATGCTTTCTTTTCATTGTTTCACCTGAGTGAGTCTTTGCTTTGGCAAAGAGCCATGAGGTCCCACTGAGACTGATACCCATAGAAAAGTTGACTAATTTTGTTAGATTTTTCCCCTGTGAAGGCTCCAGAAGAGTGTATCGGTTAGCTATGACTGTGGCTTGAAGCAACAATTATTTATTATTCCTAACAAGTCTGATGGTCAATATAGAGCTTGTGGCTAGTTCTGTGAGTGTCAGCTAGACTCAGCATCTGTGTGAGTGGGAATGGCTCTACCTGGGACCATGGGCGTGCCTGGGAGCTTCTTCTCGTAGACAGAGTCAAGGCAGAAGGAAACAAACTAATATACCAGCACCCTTTCAAGGTTCCTTCCTTACATTTTCTAACATCCTATGGCTAAAGGCAAAGTTAAGGGGTGGGGAAGGTTCTCTCATTCTTGTTGGGAGGATGTAGCAACGTTACATGGCCAAGAATGTGGTTATAGGATGGGGAAATGATGCATCCTACCAGAGGGATGTGAGACAGAGGGAAATTTTAGGTTTTCTGGTTCCTTCGTTTCAAATAAACACTATAGTTTAGAGTTCAACAATGGCAGCATGAAAGAGGAATGCCAAGGTCAGTCCTAGCAGTTTCACAAGTGTAGAAAGAAACCTTCAACTCTCAGCTACCCATCTATCTATGAAATGTACATATTTCTTATCATGTGCCAAAGTGAAACTTAAGACCATTGAAATATTTATCTTTGTATGGAAAAAGAGTTTCAAATAGAAACCAACCTTCCTTCCTCCCTCTCTTCTTTCCTTCCTTCATCTTTCTTAAATTATGACCTTTTAGGTAACTAGTTAGGAGGTCCATTTGATGCTTGTAGATCTTCCCCACCCATTCCCCTCAGCGTAAGTTTTAGGGGTCTTAGAAAACAATTTGGCTGGTAGATTTATTGGTGCATCAAACCCAATGAGAAATGGCTTCAAGAGTTCCATCTTTTGAAATACTACTAGTTCTTAAGTTAGTAGTCGATAGTTCTCAAAAATAAATATTGATTCAGAAATGGACTTGATCTTCAGGGAAATAAACCTGGTCACTTTTAGTCATAATTTATTTATAATCCCTCCCAGATTATATTCAGAAATGAAGTTGGAAATGAAGAAAAATTCAAATATTCTTTTTCATATGTCATGAAAATATGACAGCCTTTGATGTATTTTGGGAGATAGAATTATTAAAACCAGAATAAATAATAACTTCTCTGGAGTTAGGAAGGCCCCAATAAATTGCCCAGAAGCCAGGTAAAGAAGCAAATGTGATTTCCCAGGAAGCACAACAATAACAACTAATTACTGTTGTTCATACTAGGCAGAGTACAGATGTTCCTTGTTCAGGCGAACGCATGCTGTGTAAATTCGGATTGACCAAGCCCATGAGGGAATCCTCGGCAATCATTCCAAAGGCAATCTAGTTTCTGTGGGCTTTCAGGTGGTCACTGACTTTGCACTCTTGCTGGGTATGTCTTGATTCTGAATTCTGGAGTAAGTTTTAGAACCTGATAGGCCACAAGGAGATTGTCTGGGGAACCAGGCCTCTTACACAGGAAAATGCTAAACTTTAGCGTATCATCCTATTCCTCATGTTTCCCAATCTGTGGTGCTGTAGACCTAGGACATAAAATGAAGTACTCCTGCCTTTTACCAACTGGGTGGGTTGTATAAAAAAGAAATCTTATAAGGACTCATTTACTTTGAAATCTGCTTTTTTTTTTGAAGAATGCTTTTAAAAGAGGATAAGTATTCAAGATTTCTTACAGAAGTTTGGAAATAATGTGATTCTAGTACTACTTGGAAATGAACATTTTGAGATTTCATGTTGACTTCCCCTGTATTGTAATATATTTTTAGGTAGATGCCTGCTTCTGCATTTTTCCCCATGATTTACTTTAGTTGAAATTTCAGACAGATCCATTATTTTTCTTCTTAGGTACATTATGCAAATTAAATGTGAAATCCAGTGATGAGAGGAAAAGGTCTCGGTGTATTTAGCAGGTGCCACATCAGTAATAGAGTAAGGTAATTACAAAATCACTTGCAGCGACTATGACTGTGTATTCTCCACTATTGAGAGGAAAATCTTTCATGTACTTATCACTACGAGATTTATTTCCCCATTGATGTGTGGGACATTTATGCTTTAACTGTCTCACTCATTGATGGGGGAAACATGCTCCTGCAGAAACACATTTTTGCACATTAATGTGACATTTAATCCTGACTTTATTTTTCCTCTGCTATAATAACATCTTGCAGACGATATTTTCTTCATCCGTATTATATGCATGAACATTGTAATGGCTCAGTAAGCTGGAAGAGCAATGACATAGAAGTGTGTACAATTCCAATGCCAAAAGAACAATATTATTTATTATTTTCCACTTTTGTTAAGGAGAAAGAATAATAGTCGTTGTCAAGATCATGGAAGGTGAGTTAATCTCTGAAGTTTCCACTAAAAATGACATGATTCTCACTTATTACCAGGAAATATTGACCTGAAACTGGAATTATGAGCTCTGTGTTCAATCAAGTTTGCTCACTGGGTTTCGGTCTCATTTTGGGGGTGGAAGGATAATTCTCATTTGGCTCCTTAGACTTAAGCTATGGTGTGTCCTACAGTTGTCACAATTCAGTGAGCAAACCAGAAGAAATGTGTCTGAATCATACGGAACTCTTCTTCATGCTGAGGGCAATAGCCTAGAATACTTGATTCATAGTTTAAAATAATTATCTTTGTCAAGTTCAAATTAAGTCTTTTGTAGATACTATAATTATGTGACTCAAAAAGATGTATTTGTTTGAAACAAATACCCTTCCTCTCCAGACGTGCTATTAAAAAATGTTAGTCTCATACTGAAAGGCGATAATTTCTTCTTCCTGACTCCTAAGAATACATTGGATGTAAGATTATAGGAATAGAATGTCCTCATTTCAAAGACTTCCACAATAGGCATTGATCTGAGAAATAATTGTGAATGTTCTGTATTTATAGAATGGGTAGATTATGGAATACAAACTGAATACTTCAGCCATTCTTGGTTTTTTTTTGGAATATAATTCTCTGGTCTTCTGTAAAAATTAGTTTTATTGGTGGTACTTCCACAAACTTCCTCAGAAAGTGTGCTTGGAACTTTTTATGTTGTATAAATGCTTTGTTGTTGTTTTTCCTTCTGATTCTCTTTTCATCTCTCAGTTTGACTTTCAGATTTTTTAAAATATTTGTTATTACATTTATCCCTGTAAACAAAGGTGGGGCTTGAGAAACCTGAATTTCTTTCCAGTTGGGACCTTGTTACAAAGACAAGCACAGATGTGGGCTGACAGCAGACAGAGGAAGCATGGAAGAGTGGAAAGAAGCAGGTGTCTAAAGACCTGGAAATATTTCAGCTTCCACTACTTATTTGTCATCTTTGTTCTTGCTCCTAAAAGTATGATCCATGGACCATCAGAATCACCTGAGATCTGCTTAGAAGGGAAAATCTCAGGCTCCTCCTAGACTTACTGAGTGAGAATCCGCATTATATGCGTACACTTTCAAATTTGTCAGGCACTGATCTCTATGGTCTCCAGCACCCTGATCTCTCCAGGTCCCTCTTTCAGTGTCTTTGAAGTAGAGGGAATGATTTCTATCTCATGAGTCTACTCTGATGATTAATTATGTGAACATGTAAAAGTTCTGTGTTTGGTGTTTGACCTGCGTGGCACCAACCCTCCCACACACATACACACACAGAACAAGTACGTGAAAGAAGACAGCAAGAAAGAGCGATTGAGTAGGGAGAGAGGGTGAGTGGCAAGGGTGAAATACAAGTTAATAACTGGAATTATAGTTGGCATTTTAGAAATTTTTCTTTTATCTGTGATGACTGTGTATTAATTCTATAACACACTTACTTTTCAATAACACTCCAGAAATAAAAGTTAGAATCTCATCTCATATAATACTTGAAAATAAGGTTCAGATACAGAATTTTAGAGAACTAATTATAAAAATAGAATACACATAAACCCAGAAGAAATATTCTGAATACTTAAATTAACTTGGATGTTTGGGGTAACCCCCTACAAGCATAACTTCAAAGGCAGAAATCATAAAGGATAATAATGATACATTTAACTACATAAATGTTTTAAAATTTAATTCACTTGAAAGAGGATAAAGAAAACTAAAAAGGAAATAATGACTTGGAAGAAATTTATTTGCATCAAAAAGTGTTAATACCTTGAATATACAAACAGGTCATACAAGTCAACAAAGAATGAAGATAGCAAATATAAATGGATAAAGAAATTAACAGGTTGACACTCACTAATATAAATATGTAAAAGAAACATTAAAAAATTAACTTCACTACTCACAAGAAAACATAAATAAAAACAACCCAGCTATTATTTTTTACCTATCAGATTGCTATAAAAATGAAATAAGGCTCGTACCCTGTGTTGCCACAGTGGAGGAGAAAAGGGTCCACTCTTCACTCTTGGTCAACATATCAATAGCTATAGTATTTATTGCATATTTTTGAGTATATCAAATGCTTTAAATTTATA
>VMDR010017065.1:0-20490 GCA_007922815.1 Macrotus californicus | reverse complement strand
ACAGTCACGAGTGACTAGCCTTACCAGGAGAAAGACACCAGAACAGACTACATTGAGAAGCAATACATTTTATTTCAAATACTGGCACTACTATGAAGAATCATTTTATCTATCACTGATGGATTAAGTTACTTTCATATGCCTTTACTGTAGTTACTTTAGATCTTGGAAAGAACATAATATATTACTTTTAATCACAGCTCCAATTTACAATGTCATTTTTCCCTCCCTGTTTGCCTCAGGGACCACACAGGAAGCTCTAAAGAATGGTATGCAGTCTGGAATTCTGATCTGATACCGAGCGAGTTCCCTCTTACTGTCACTGTTCCTGCTTCCCTGCCCTCTACCTTCTCTTATACTATGTTCTTTGTCCTCTCTGATTCTTCCATCCCTTCCTCCTCTTCACACCTCTCCTGGCACTAAGTAAGGACGTGGAAAGAAGAAGAGAAAGGAAGTGTGTAGGTACATCACACATCATAGGAGCCCAGGAACTGAGTGACTGAGAAACAGAGGACATGTTGTGCAAGAGCCAGGGGACTGTCCCTCTGTGCCCATCTCGCTCACAGTGTACAAGGTATGCACAAGGTTTTTGGGCATTAGAATAGAGGACACAATGGGGGATAGAGTGATGAAAAGATAAAAAATAGAATAACAGAGCAGATTGGGACAATAGCATCTAAACACACTTTGTATGCTTCTCCTTCATTTCAGTGTTGAACAAAGATTCAAATAAATTGAGTGTGAGCAGGCAAAATGATGCCATGTTGCTATCACTGGTGCTATTGGGAAGGGCAGAAGATTTACTGAATCAGAGCATAACCCGGGAGAAAGGAAACTGATGACGGGTGGTGAAAGGAGATCCTCCATTGCACTTAATGTGTGTGTTTACTTAAAAAGGTTCACAATAAAATATTTAGTAATTTAGAGATGAGTTTTAGAAATGACTGCCCAAGGAACATTTCCTGTACAATGCTGAGGGGATTGGTTGCTATTAAGCATCTTCAAAATTCTTCTCCCACTCAGTAATAATACTAATAATTTAAAATAATAATCACTAACATTGACTGAGTGTTTATGTGACAAGCACTATTCTAAAGACTTCACATGCATTAATTCAATTGTTTCTCACAACAACCCTATGCAATAGAAACTATGATGATCTTTATAGTAGACTGAAGTACAAAGAGTTTAAGAATTTATCCAATAGCTATTTATTATTCTAAAGATGAACTCCAGATTCCTTAAGCTTCTAATTCACACTCTCCATGATCTAGCCCCAAACTTTTTCAAAATTAGACCCACTCCCAAATGACAACAATAGTACTCAGGAGGACCCGCCCCATCTTCTGCTTCTTAACTTTAAACTCGATTCCCACCTCTGTTCCCTCCCAAGATGCCCTCCCTCTTCCTTGCCCTCTGCCTTCTTGGATCTTCCTCATCATACAAAACTCAGCTCTACTGTTAATCTTACATGAAGACATCTCTGACAATTGTCACCCAATGACTTTCACAACCCACTCTTGCCAATAATACCTTGTAACTTCTCTTGACTTGTTACCTTATATTATCATTTAAGTACCCATATCAAAGACTGTTTCTCCAACTGGAATGCTAACTTGGTATAAACCATGTCTCTACAATGCCTAGCACAGCTCTGAGTACATAGTTATCATCAATACTTTTTTTTGTTAAATTCATATATTCTATAGCTTATGCAGAGCTTATTCTTTGCATCAGAAATGCACTCTGTTCTTGGACCCATACCTCACACATCTTTAGCAAAGAAAATTTCATATGCCTGAAGATCGCATCCATTCTGGAAAAAAGAATTGACAAGATGTATCTGTTAATCAGAATATTTGCTGTGCCATACTCATAGTTTTTCCTTTATTTTCATATGCTATAAAAAATAGAATACTAAAAAGAAATTCTTACTTTAAACAAACTGATGAAGATAACATTGGGAATACTCACAGCTTAGGGAAGAAACAAGAAATGAAGTGATTTTTGTTTTAATAATGTACAAGACCAGAGGTAAGGCAGGTGTAAGAGAAGTAAAGGGCCACATTCTACCGGGTTATCTTAATAACTTCCAAGATCCTTGGCGAAGGAAAAGTTATGAGTTAAAATGGAGAAAAAAGATTTTTAAATGGCAGGCGAATTTGGAAGTGAAGAAGTCTTTTCAGGACAGTAATTCACAGCTTTTGGAATGTGTTTCAATGAGGTGGAAACTGACAAAACGGAATTGTTCTGGAAAACTTGCCCAAAGCGCAGGAAGAGCAGATGGGTGGATGATGACAATGAACACATCGCATGCTACTTAACTCCAGTTTGGAGATGGACCATTAGGCTAAGGATGAGAAAGAGAAAGAAAAAAATGTCCAACTCAAAATGAAAGAAATAAACAAGCTAGCTGTGTACACTGCTGTGCGCAGCCTGATTTTATTTCCAACTGCTCTTTGGAGGATCAAAGTACACGGGTTGTTGCGAGTGGGCAGTGGAAACTGTCTTGAATCCCTCACAAGGCTCATTTGCTCATAAAACAAGAGAATGAGCAAGACTGCAGCTCCCACATTCACAGGTCACATAGTCAAAATCAGTGCTGCTTCATTTTTAAAAGTCCCGATTGGCCGCATTCTTAACACAATATTTAAACGCCAAGGTGATTTAATTGGAGTAATGTCAGGCAAGCATTCAGGAGAAAGTCTTAAGGAATTGAAATTGGGTAACAGTAATAAAGGACCAGGGATGCTCTAGATTCAGAAAAATTGTAGACTAGCTGCTTTAACTTCTGTCCTAAGTAAAGTATTAGGCTTTATTTTTAGAAACCAATTGGGAATACTAATGGACAAATCTCCCTTCATTAAGGGGAACTAGCCTGGTTGCAGGGAAATACGGCTCCTCTTGCTAGCAGAGGTAATAAGAGATGTCATTTGAAGATATTAGAGCTGAGGAGGACAAAAAGGAAAATCCAACATCATAATTAGGTTGCCACAAAGAATACGAGAGCGTTTTACACTCAGGCTAAAAGGTGTAAAGGGCAAAGTCAGGGAAATGGTGGCAATGACACCCCCAGCACTCAGTGCTAATGCCCAACGTGAGACAGGAAGATTCTGTAACCGTGGATTCTGAGGAGGTTTGGACTGGCGTTCCCTTCTATGTCAAATTGTTATGTACTGAAGAGTAGTTTTGATTAAACATAAATAATAGATTGCAACTTGCCTAAAAACATGTTCTAATACAATAGGCGATCTGATATGAAGAACCATGACTGAGTAATGAAAATTCAATCCAACACAAAACTTGGTAATTCAGGACTGTATCTCATCTGCCTTGCTTTCCTGAGAAGGAGTAAGTAGACAAAAGAACATAGCTAGAAGCTTGTGAGAAAAAGTAAATGTCCTATGTTTTATGTCACAGATTTTCACTCTAAAAATATACATTTGGCTTTGAACAGAACATCTGGCCAATTTGGTCCAAACTTTCATTGATCACAGGAATGCTCCCTGGCAGAGGGATTAATGACCATTTTTTATGCACTGAACCTCCATTTTCGTGCCATGATATCACTCAGGGGCATAGGTTACTTTGCAAGGAAGTCAGTTCTTTGATGAGCGTGTTAACTCTTGCATTTCCCAGATGTTGAAGCAGCCTATGAAACTAGATTTTTCCCCGCCATCATACATTTTTTGAGGAGACAAAACCAGCATGCATAAGAGCGGGTATTGAAATAGCTAAGTGGCATAAACTATGTACCAAATTTAAATACAGCAAATGTCACAGAAAGAGGTAACAGTGGTCTGGAAAAATCAAGAAAGGATTTACAGAGAATGCAGACATAAAGTGAATTTGAAAGGACTGACAGAATCGGATAAAGAAGAGGAATATAGGGTGTCCAGGGTAAGGAAAATGCATCAGCAAAACTCTAGAGATGGCAATTCACCTGGCTTATCTAATTTCAATACAGTGCTGGATTCCTGTAGCAACAGATGTACTGAAAAATAAAGTGGGGAAGGTACTTAACAGAAAAACAATGTGGTTTCTTGAATGTTAGATTTAACAATCTGTACTTTATTCTTTAAATAAATGGACTGGTGATTTAGAAAGTTTGGGAGGATATCTGTGAATAAGATGGATCAATAAATGAAGGTGGAGAAATCAGCAAGAAAACTATTCCGATAATCCAAGCTAATCAAACCAAATTCACACACTAGTGGCTCAAGGGCCCAGTCTACCCCATAGGTATATACATCGACCCTAGATTTTATTTGGCATATATACTTTTTTAAATTGAGATATACTGCACATAATTGCATAAACTTCATGTGAACCATGTGCTGATCTGATACATTTATGTGATTACATATACGATTACCACGAGTTAGCTATCGTATCACATAATTATTTCTTTTTTGTGGCGAAAACATTGAGGATCTAGTCTCTTAGCAACTCGTAAGTACGTAATGCAGTGTTGTTGACTATAAATGCTTGGCTGTATATCAGAGCTCCAGAACTTATTCATCTTCTAATCGCAAGTTTATACCCTTTGACCACAATTTCTCCAATTCCCCTGCCCCGCCCCCACCACCCTTGGTAACCACCATTCTACTCGCTGTTTCGACAGTTCAGCTTTTTTAGATTCCATGTATAAGTGATATCATATAGTATTTCTCTTTCTCTGACTCATCTCACTTAGCATAATACCCTCAAGGTCCATTCATATTATTGCAAATGCCTACATAATTTTTTTAAAATTCAAAATATGCTTTCCACAGTTAACATGGACCAATTCCCCATAAAAACCTAAATTTCCAACTTCTCCAGGAAGACCGTTTTAAGACCTTCATAGTCCTTAAGGTCTGTGCACTAAGTTTGGAGACTCCATCCTGCTTTCTATCAAATATCCCAGTGGACCCCAATCCCACATTAAATGTAATTTATACCTGTCTACAAGTTGGTTTGCATTTAATTAGTTAACACCACTTTAGGTTTCACAGACATTTAACTAAAACATTTCATTTGCATTTGCATTTTCAAAGTCAAAACACTTTTTAATTCTAAGTTATACATACTGCATCAGTTCTTCAAAAGCTCTAGACTGCAGGCATCAAGCTTGTGGTGCCTAACAGGTAAGGTGACGCCAGTCTCCTGAAAAATCTGGTGACAGCACTGGATTCCTACTGTGCACAACCCATGTCCCTGTTAGATAGGACTTGTGCTCTACAGATTGCTGCAGATACCACCGACCGAGTCACTCATTCCCATCACCTGCCTGGGCACCTGGAGCCATTACACGTGGAACCTCTGCTTTAGACCCCTACTACTTAGAATGTGGTCTGCACACCTGCAACATGCACATCATGGTGGAGCTGGATAGAAATGCAGAATTTTGGACCCCACTATTGACATGCAATTTAACATGTAGTAGAACATTTTAATGTCATATGAACATTAAAGTTTGACAACAAGGTTTTGATCGATGTGTGTTCCTCAACCAGCATGCATCATCAGCATCACTGGGGAGAAGTAAATTCCCAAGTCCCACTCAGGATCTACTAAATGAAAAACTATGGGACGGGGGGAAGGCATAAATGGTAACAGAAACAATACAATAAAAAATAAAAAATAAAAAGCAGCTTGGTCAAAAATTTGGAGTTGACCATATGTTTCATTTTTAAATAATCACTTTGAATTTTATTTTTGTACATTGGTTACAGAGACATAAGCAAATTGCTATACCTTGTGAACATTAATGTTATTAATGTCTCTAAAATTTATTTTAGTAACACAATTCGGAAAACGTTTTACTAAAAACATTCTGAAGAACAAGGTTATGGGATGATGATACTGACTGTGCATTGTTGATGTGGTTGTTCTTTCCCAGGTCAGGTGGGTGTGGGTAAATCCTGTGTCATTCTGTTACAAATAAAGTATTGGTCAAAACAATGCAAAAAAAACCTATGGGATGGGGACCCAGGAATCTGTGCACTAAAAATCCCTCCAGATGATGCTGATAAACACTAACATTTGACTGTGGAAAACAGTATGGAATTCCCTCAGAAAATGAAAAATGGAACTGCCTTTTGACCCAGCAATTCCACTGCTGGGATTGGATTATACCCTAAGAACCCTGAATCACCAATTTAAAAGAATCTACGCACCCCAGTGTTCAAGGCAGCACAATTTGCAATAGCCAAGTGCTGGAAGCAACCTAAGTACCCATCAGTAAATGAAAGGATCAAAAAACTGTGGTACATTTACACAATGGAATACCACACAGCAGAAAGAAAGAAGGAGATCCTGCCCTTCACGACAGCATGGGTGGAACTGGAGAGCATTATGCTAAGTGAAATAAGCCAGAAGGTGAAAGACAAATACCGTATGATCTCACCTATAAGTGGAACCTAATCAACAAAACAAACAAGCAAGCAAAATATAACCAGAGACACTGAAATAAAAAACAAACTGACAGTTATCAGAAGAGAGTGGGGACGGAATAATGGGGGGGAGGGGAAGGGTCATCAAGGAAGATGTGTAAAGAACACATGGACGAAGCCAAAGAGGGGTAGGATCAAGGGTGGGAGGTGGGGGTGGATGAGGCGGGGGGTGGGGGGAAGTGGTGCAGGGAAAATGGCCCACTGCTGAAAGGAAAACTCCATTGAAAAAAATGATTGTTAAGGTAAGTGAAAAAGTATATGCCCTGTATACAAGTTGCAAGAGTACCTTCTAGGCAAGGAAGTCAAATGCCCAAAAGTAAAGAAATCTCTATCAGCTTATGTTAAGATAGCAATAAGCTTGACTGCCAGGGGTGTGTTTGTGGGAGAGGGCTGAGTGTGAAAGGCAGCAATGAAGAGTTTGGCTGTGTAAGCTGGAGGCAATTTGTGGAGCTAATGAAGGAGGTGGAAAAGAGGTGAAGAGTTTCAAGCACTGACCTACCTTAGTCAGATATGTGTTTTAAAAATATGACCCTAGCAATTATTTGGAGGGTAGACTCCAGTAGGATAAGAGAGTAGCAAAGTCTCTTTGGGAGCAGGAGAACACCATTCCATCCATTTCATTCGTGGTTTCCAAAGTGGGAAGAATGTGTCATGGAAGACGTGCAAGCTGATCTAACTTGATATGGAAAGGAAACATCAGAACTTCTGTTGATACCTGTTGTATCATCATGTAAAAAGAAAATCAAGCTTAGTAGCCCTTAATACGTAGATTAATACAGAGAACTTCACCTTGTCCATGTGCCAGATTGCCACATGCCTCTTATCTTGATAGAAGAGCAAAGAGACTCCTACAACGTGGAAGGGTTGGCAGGGCACTCCTCATCTCCACTAGTTTAGACATCATAGTTCAGCTAACATGTGCCCAGGTAAGTGGATTTATGGCTTATGTTACCTAGTTTAAACTAAACCAGCTCTCACAAAATGGACACATGCTTTTAAAAAGATTCCTGCAGAAACATTAGATTATAAAAAATATGAATAATTCAAGCACAAGGAAATGGCAGAACCCAGTTTCTCCTCCTCTTAGCCCAAAGTCTTACTCAACCACATTGTGAACCAAAAGCATTGCCATGTAGATCTGATGAAAAATTGGCCAATAGTCTGAATAATCCATAACTGTACTGGAAATATTGCTTTGTATCAATAAAGAAAAACCTTACTAGAAGTGTATGCTGTGCTTTGAGATGTTAGCTATTGGTGGTATAAAGTCCTCAAAACTAGTAAGATACTTCAGCAATGAGGATGAAAAAATATATTGTTACTCACAATACAAGTAAAATCTCAAAAACTTCACATTGAGAAAAAGAGGCCAGACACAAGGAGAATATATATGCCCTTTGACCGCATCTACATAAAGTTCAAAACAGACGAACCCCATCTGTTGTGTCGGAGGTCAGGCTGCTAGTTAACCCTGGCATTAGGGGAGGGATGTGAATGAGGGGAGGGCACGGAGGAGCTTGTTGGGTGCTGGTCATAATCTGTTTTCTGCTCCTATTTTAAATTACATCGTTATACTGCTGTGTTCACTTTGTGATAATTCAAGCTGGACACTAAGGATTTTTCTTTTCTCTATGTATGTTATCATTAAATAAAAAGTTTACTTACAATAATTTTTAAAAGATGTTTAATAATAAAGCATCAAGTACATTGACAAGTTTCTATAGTTTATGAGAAAATCGCTTTTGTGCTATCAATAAGCACAACTTTTTAAAATTATTTCAGTCTTCATCTCATCTAAAATGTGTATTTGTAATGTATATTAGACAAATAGTATGTGGATTTAATTTTATCAAATATAAAAAATGATATCCTGGGGAATTTTAACTCATCATTTTACTGATAGGGATACACCATAAAAAAATTCTCGCCAGTCCACACAAAGGCAAATGACAGTCTAAACTCCATCGGAAGTATTCGGGATGGGAGGAGGGAATGGAGAGAAGAGATGGCAAGAACAAGAATCCACAGGACTGGTAACTGGCAGGGTAGTGGGATGAGGAAAAGGGAAAAAAGTTCCTGGTGGCTTCCCTGTGGCTTGGAGAGGTGGCACCGCCCTCCCTTCACCAAAAGGAAAACCAGAAAGACAGCGGGTGTGGAGAGTGTGCAGACATTTAGAATACAGAAGGCACACAACTTTCACTTCAATCCACAACAACCACCCTATGCCATGAAACAACCGCTAAAATGATTTATTAGTTTCTGAAGCCACAAAAGAAGTGTCACTCCTAGGAGGAATCCTAACTAATTCATGTTGTATACTTACCGTTACACTTTAAGTATCATTTGCTTTTAAAAGAGGGTCTAAGAAAAGTTATTCTAAAATTAAGTACTGTAATTATTTTTGTAAGTATGAAAAAAGCGCACAGTATATCAGGTTTATGGAAAAGGGCAGTGTAATTAATCATCAATTGTATTCTTAAAATTAGGCTTCTTTTAAAACATAAAAGTCAAAGAAATGCACTCATTTTTAATTGAGGCTTTAAGAATATGTTTTAAATGAGCATCATGAAAATGTTATTAGGACAAAAATCATCGGTATTGCCCACAAAAGACCCCCCTTCTCAATAATGTGCATCAGGTGTATCATCTCTAATAAGACTTTGCCCTTTCTTGGCTTTTTTTTTTTATCTAAAAAGCTTTAATCTCTTTATAAATATTTATCCAGCTCCCGTGTGCCTCGGGAGGATAATTCTCTGAGAAATTAAACCACCAGTAGTGGCCTTTCTCACAGGTCACACTGTAACAGACCAGCACAGGCAGGCAGAAACAACCCAGGGCAGACTGGGTGATGCCCTTTACTCCAGTTAAAAAAGAAAAGTTCCGCAGAGCTATGAAAGGCAGATGGAAGCCCCTAAAATGTGTTGGAGAACCAGAAAAATACCGCCAAAGAAGAGAGGAACATATTCGTGGAGGAAAGAGGACGCCGTTTCCAGCATTTAAAGGATCACTCTCAGCCATCGCCTCTCGCTCTTTGTATCTGGAGTGTTTCTTTTCTATCGTTGTACACTCACTCTCCATAGCGGGTCGAAGGTTCCCTGCCCTTCTTTTCCCTTCCTTCCCTCCCTTCCCCTTCATTCACTGACTGCTGACTACAGGCTAGTGCTGTGCTGGCAGGAAGACGCCAACATAAATAAGACATGACTTTTATACATGTTTACATACAAAGCATTGGGACTAGAACACTGGGACGTGTTTATATACAAAACATTGGGACTAACAAAGCATTTTGTTAGAAAGGACAAGGGTCTGAAGGCATGGGCAGAGGAAATCAGTGTGTAATGGACCGAATAGTGTACATAAGCGGTGGCTAGGCCTCCCTTCCGGGAGACAGAACTTTGGACGTGAATCCCGTCTCCTTTGCTTGCTGCAAATAAATAAAACTACCTTGCAACAACCAGGTCTCATTCTTGAGTTGATCACCCCAAGCAGCAAACCCTGCAGTCTGGTAACAATTTGACCAGGAAACTACCAATATTTTCACTTTGAAATCTTAAAACACAGATAGATTGGCATCTTGGACTGGTCCTTTATTAGGTAAATCCCCTTCACAAAGGACTAAAAGGCAACGAAAGTCTGCTTTATCAGTAGGTGAAGCCTTTCCAAGGTTGGAAGTGGCGTTTTAACATAATTATTTTTAGTAATCCTGACACATATGGTAAGCACTTCAGAGTGCCATCCCAAAACCCCAGGCTCAGAGATATATAGTTTTAAAAATCTTAGGTTTTTTCTCTCCTCTCACCCACATTTTTTGCTCATTCCAAGAATATTTCAGATAAAAAAAAATCACAAGGACAAGCAAGTTATGCTTCCCTTCTAATGGCGCTGCACCATTCCTGGACTGACTGCCCTTCTCATTCCTCAGCCAGCTATTCGGGTTGAAAGATCTGGGCCTTCCCTGCTTGGGCCAGGGATTTCTGGGAGATTCAGATCACATTAGGGTTTAGGGTCTATAACTGCTGCTTTCATAATGCAGAGAGCACCCTGTTGTTTGCAAGATGCAAGGCTGATGTCGGATGTAATGAAATGGATAAGTGAACACCAGCCAGTGCACCAAGTGTCCTTTCTCGGGGCTCTGTGGTGTGTAAAGTGCTCTGATGTGGTTGGAAGAACGAGGTGCTCCATGAGCGGCTGCTGCTCCCTGGCACAGAGTGCCTTCCAATGACATAGTCAAATGAAATGGAACCACAGTCATTGTGCAGATGAAGCAGATTTTTGCCCAGTGACCTCCTATACAATGTAATCAGAGCCTTCCTTTAATGGACTGAAAATCCAAACCAATTAGAAAACTGTCTGACCCAAACCATAGTTCAGTTCAGACTATGAGAGAGGCTATTGTCTTTAATGTACTTCACCTCTCCCCTGAAACAAGCCCTGCTGCTTTCAAAAGGTTACAATTATGCCCATGCAGCAAAACTATAAATGGCCTTCCTTAAAACGAGCAGACATCAAAATGATATCCTGGGTCCTTACCTTGAGCAAAACAAAACCACAGACATTGGAGAAGTATGGCTACTATATTTTCAGGCAAAAGATCTTAAGATATGAGGAAAGAGAAACTTTAATAAATTGATATTTTTTTAAATAACAGGAGTTTTAGTTGCATTTAATAGCTTTATTCAGGAGGACAATACAGATCCGGGTATGTCCATGCTTAGAGGACATACAGGAGATGCATGGGAATGCCCATAAATTCTAGGGCCTAGAACATCAAACCGAAGGTACAGTGTGCATGAACAGCTAGGACTGTAGCTCTACGATCCTTTCTTTAAATACATAATTCTAGGAAGGAATTAATTTTGAAAAAATTAGAAGTATACCAAATTAACCAAAGTATTGTTTTCTCAGCTGAATTATCTGCCACCCCACCTGGCTGCAGGAAAGTCCTGAGCACACTGATAAGACTAGAGACACTATTCTCAAACCTTATGTGGAAAGAAAACACACAAGATTATCTAAAGCAGGTCATAAGTCAGTGAACTTCCCACGCTGTGGAGATGAAAGATAGCAGAGCAGATACCAGATATGCCAGCAGCAAACACTATTACCTGCCTACATAAGGCCTCACAAGGGGTTCTGAACTTGGTGGGCCATTATTAGTTGATTGCCTCACAGCTCAAAATCCACCTGATTTTGCCTGCTCTGTGATAACTGGAGCAGGTAGTTCCATGTTAACATCTCCTTTGCAGTCTGGATCCTATAAGGCCTTTGCCAATAGAGGGCACTGGAGAGACACTGCAAGGCCAGAAAAAAAGCGCCGAGTTTCCTTTCTTTGGGTGTGGACTTGGCATGCATGGTCCCTAGCGGTCAGCCTTCACCATGCCCTCCAGGAAGGTTCTTCAGCACTGGTGGGCCACAGGTAGCGACTCTCCTCGGAGGTTCTGAACCTCAACCAGGAGTGAGGGAGGAGCTTCCTCTTAGGTCACTAAATTCCTTCATTGTTTCCTCTCTTAGCCTAGGGAGGGGAGCTGCTTTCTGTTGTTACTAATTCTTTACCTCTTGGAGTCCTTTCTCACTCCTTTTAGCTGTTAAGTATCTTTTACAAGTTAGCAATTCTTCATATTAAAGTGTATCTCTTCAAATCAGTTGTGTGATTTCTACCTGTATGAGATCTCCAGGCTGATAAGGACCCCAAGGATTACTAAGGTCTGTTACTTGCCTATGCAGATCTAAAAACTCAGAGAATATGGAGACTTTAGGATGTACATTACCACTGAAAAGACTTGGTTTAAAACATTGGTTCCACCATTTTCTAGCTTTGTAATCAAGAAAACTTATATAACATTCTACTTAGGGGAGATCACTCATTCATTCAATAAATTGTTTACAGCGATCTTATGAAATGCCAGGTACTACTGTAGACATTAGGGATACGACAAAAATCCCTGCCCACAAGGAACTTATATTCTGGTAGGACAAACAGGCAATAAATAAAGGAATATGTAAGATATATAGTATGCTATATAATAATACATGATATGCAACAATATACTGGGCAGGAAAGGGGGATAGGAAATGTAGGGAAGTTGAAAGTTTAGATAGAATGATCGGGCAAGTGCACTTTCCCTTTCCACTGAAGACTGTTTCCAGCTGGAGCTGAAACACTGAAGACATCTCATTGGATCAGAGTGGAGCAGAGCAGGAAACTACCAATATTTTCACTTTGAAATCTTAAAACACAGAGCAGAGCAGGTGGAGCAGAGCAGGGTAGAGTGGAGCAGACCGTCAAAGGGCAGCAAAAGCAGAGCAGACCCGTGTTGCCAGAGAGGGGCCTGGCCCCAGGGCCACCTCATGGCCATGCTCTGCTGTTTCACAGTTGGGCTGTAACACTACTGAGCTGCTCCACAGCTGTGCTGTTCTCACAGCCAGGCTGTCACAGAATTGAGCTGTTCACACTGAATAAAGTTTCCTTCCTCACCACACCCCAAACTGGGGATGCCTGTTGGCACTGAATTGGCACCAATGGCCATTGTTGACAGAACTAGAATACAGCCAAGTACCACTGCATCTGTCTTTTTCTTCACTGTTCCATCCACTTGCCAAATGTATTCCTAATGTTATTATTCCTTGTTTACTAATTTGTACTTTTAATACCTTCCCATGTGTGATATATCCCTCAATAACATTATTGTCCAGTTTTTGTTTTTGAGCTTTATAAAAATTAGTCTTTTTTATCTTTTTCACTTAAGATATTTATAAAACTCCTGCATTCATTTTCATTGCTTCATAGAATTGCCTTGTGTGAGTGTACCAAAAATGTTCAATACTACTGGCCATTGGTGTTTCCAATTCTGTTGTTGTGAACAACAGAGCTACGAACATTCTTAGACGCTCCTGGTGCACAGGTGCAAAAATTTAAACGTGAGATTGTCAGCTGATGGTTGTTGATGCCAATTCAACGCCAACAGGAGTTCCCAATTTGGGATGTGCAAGCAACTCAATTTAAAAAAACAAATTGAATGATTGGGGAAAACCTCTCTGAAAATGTAGCATTTTAGTGAATTCTCGAAGGAGATGTGAGAATTAGCCATGAGAATACCTCGGGGAAAGTTACTGTAGGGTAAGGATTGTTCCCAAAAGTGTTGCTTGAAGAGTTTATGGATCAGTGTGGCTGGAGCAGAATAAGTGAGGGAAAGAATTCTAGGAAATGAGGTCAGAAAGGTAGCAGAGAGTGAGATTGTGAAACCTGAAAATCACTTAACCCAGTGCCTGACCCATGCTCCCTAAATGGTTGCTATAATAGCTACCTTTGGGATTGTGAGTTGCTAATAGAAAGAGAAGTCCTCAGTGCAGGAATCACACCCTGTTCACTTTTGAATGTCTAATATATACGATAGTACCCAGCACAAAGAAAGTGCTGAATGAATGATGAACAAATTATTTACTCTAATTACACACATGAGATTGTTATGTGAGGTCAGAACATAAGTTATTAATTTATAACATGTGCTACACCTCTCTAATGTACTAATTATGTCAATTGGCTACCCAGGGCACTCCCCACCAGATATCAAGGTAGTTAGGCAGCCTAATTAATCAAGAGAAAACTGCTTAATAAGCATGGAATATGGTCAAAGAAAGTTGGATAGTCTTAAGGGATGTTACTTGCAATGCTGTCTTCCTTGCCTTGGCAACCTCACACATCCTGACTAGTAAATTGGGTCAAAGCAGGAAACGGAATAAATACACCAGAGAGAGCTTGTTGGTTGCTTGTCCAAGACTCATCCCCTCTCCCTATCCCATAGTTATTATATGCCTATCCCACAACACCTGGCTAACAGGTACCAGAGAGCTACATGCTCCAGGGAAGACTAGGCCATATTCCAGTTCCAGAGAATGAATCACAATTGATCTAAACCAATCGCAGTAATCCCATTCTTCTCAAAGGGATTACTTAGGCAAAAGGCAAGTGTCTCAGTTTTGACTAACAAGACATGGAGAGAGGACTAGTTGGGTCTAAAGGACTGGAGCTGTTTTTTTTTCCCTTCACTCCTAAACAGATTTGCATGAGGAGAAGCCTGCTGTTGTGCTTCTTAGACAGCTGTGTGCAGCAGCAATGCCAGGAGCTGATACAAGTCCCTTGCAGCCATGTGCAGACAAACCTAAAGGTAAAAGTCAACGTGCTAAATGGGTCCCAGGTCACGATGACGACATAAGAGGACCCTGAGCTCACCTCTTCACACCAAATCTACACAACAAATCCAGAGGAACACTTGAAACAACTTTGAAAAACAACTAAATATTAGCTGGTGACATAGACTCCTTCAAAGGAGGAGAATGAGAGAAGGCCCACATTAAAACAGGAAGGAGAGGCTGGGACACGGCCTGGCCACAAACCCTACTCCCGGCGTGCGGCCCACAATCTGGAGGAAACCCAAACACAGCTCTGCTCCTTGAAGGAAGAAGATCTGAACCCCACTTTCTGCACCCCCAGCTTTTAAGATCTGCACCTGAGGGACAAGCCTCCAAAACACCTAGCTTTGAAAACGAAGGGCAAGACGCACAGGCTGGAGGGACTTAAGCATGCAAGGACTTACCTGCTGGGTCCAGCGTGGAGCACTAAGGGCGGGTACCAGAGAATCAGAGTGAGTGAGGAGGCCCTTCTGTCAGTCCACAGAACTTCGGCCTGAGGGGCAGGCATCTGGTTTGACACACATTTGGGGCCTGCTGGATGCTCTCTGGGATGAAGACTGGCAGTCTCTTTGTGCTCCCTCTCCACCTTTGCTCTTTCTGGGAGCACCATCTTTTTTTCAAAGTCTAGGTTTTCTGCCGCGCTGCAGAACACCAGCATCCCTAGACCAAATCTTCGACAGGCGTCTACTGCCCTGGTTTTCGCTGCTGCCACCAGGGATACCGCTCCACAGCCTGGCTCTGGTAGTCAGTGCTGCTTTCTCTTATGGGTCCCACAGGACTTTAACCAGCTGAGTTTTTAAATGGCTACCACCTCCAGGGCACAGCCAATCAAAACAACCACGAACTCAGTCTTTCTGGGAAAGAGGCCTATTAGCTTCTGATCATGGCGGCACCCTAAGGGCCAAGCTTCTGATTAAATACACCTGGGCTCTGATACAATCCTTCCCAGAGACATCAGGTCACAGGACCTATCCTCGTGCAGTGCTGCCTCTGCCTGAGCTCCAGAGTCCTAGTATTGCCCTGAAAGAGCTTTTACACGTGCCAGGTGCACTGATCTTTGCAGCAGCTGCCCAGGGACACCCCTTGATTGCCTGTCTCTGGTAGCCAAAGGGCTTTGGTTTGGATCCCACAGGTCTGTAGCTATCAGAGAGAGTCCTTGGCAGGCTACCACCCCCCAGAACGTAGGCAGCAGAATGAGAAACACCCCTAGTCTTCCTGTCAAAGAGGCCTATTTGCTTATTGTGGAGCTTCAGCGTGAATCAGGCTTCAGATGTGGCACACATCTAGAGGCCTACAGATTTAAAATTATATGATAATGCTATAGTGATAAAAACAGTATGGTATTGGTATAGAAAAACAGGCAACCTAGATCAACGGAACAGAATAGAGAGCCCAGAAATAAAGCCACACCTATAAGGTCAATTAATTTATGACAAAGAAACCAAGACTATATATACAATGGGGAAAGGACAGTCTCCTCAATAAACAATGATGGAAAAACTGGACAGCCACATATGAAAGAATGAAACTAGACCACTGTCTTACACCACACGCGAAAACTAACTCAAAAGGGGTTAAGCACTTGAATATAAGACCTGAAACCATAAAATTCCTAGAAGAAAACATAGGTGACAAACTGCTGGCATGGGTGGTGGCAATACTTTGGATTTGACACCAAAAGCAAGACAACAAAAGTAAAAATCAACAAGTGAGACTATGTAAAACTAAAGAGCTTCTGCACAGGGAAGAAAACTATCAACAAAATGAAAAGACGACCTAATGAATGGGAGAAAGTATTTGCAAATTGTATATCTGATAAAAGATTAGTATTCAAAATACATAAAGAACTCACCACTTAATAGCAAAAAATAAAAGAGCCTGGTGTAAAAATGGGAAAAGAATTCAAATTGACATTTTTCCAAAGAAGACATACAGATGGCCAATAAGTACGTGAAAAGATGCTCAATATCACTAATCATCAGAGAAATGCAAATCAAAACTTCAGGAGCTATCCATTCTAAAATAGGGGTGAGGGGACAGTGACGGAAAGGGTTTGCAGGAAACACTATAAAGGACACATGGACATAACCAAGGGGAAGGGTGGGAGTGGGGGAGGGGGATGGGATTGGCTGGGGTGGGGGGGAGTGGTGGGGGAAAAATGCAGACAACTGTAGTTGAACAACAATAAAGTCATAAAATCTTAAAAAATAATAAAATAAAAGGCAGAAGTCACTAAACTTTATGAAACTTCATATCAATTACCCTTCATGTCTCATGACTATGTTATTCATGTTTTACAAGCTAGTTTTACACTCAAGGTGAATACAGAATTGTTCTTGTACTTTTAGGTCCAATTTGAATATACCTTCTCCTATGTCATTTTCTTAAAGATATGGTGAGAATAGTTAAAAATGGAAATAAAGATTTCTCATATGAAAGACCAATTTCAAATAAATAGACCAGTTGAGAAACAGAAAAAAAATAGTGACAACACCAAGTGCCGGCGAGGGTGCGGAGAAACTGGAGAACTCATATATCGCTGGTGCACATGTAAAATGACACAGTCACCTGGAAGACAGCTTGGCAGTTTGTTATGACAAGTGAGCATACAATCACCCTATGACCCAGCAACTGCAATTTTGGGTATTTATCCCAAAGAAGTAAAAATTTATATTCACAAATAAGTGGAACTATATAAAATCCTATACATGAATTTTCATAACAGCTTTAGGAATAATGGCTAAAAACTGGAAATAACCCAGGTGTCTTACAATGGATGAATAGTTGAACAAACTCTGGTATATCCATAGGAACACTACTTAACAATAAGAAGAATGAATTATTGAACACACAACCTCAATAAATCTCCAGGGAATTATGCTGAATTTTTTTAAAGCCAAAAAGTTGAATACTGTATGATTCAATTTATATGAGATTGTTGAAAAGACAAAGCTTAGAAATGAAGAGCAGATTAGTGGTTGCCTGGAGTTGGAGACTGGGGGCTGGGGTGGGGGGGGGTGATTATGTAAGGGCAACATGAAGGATCCTTGTGGTAACAGAGCTGTTCATCTATCTTGACTGTGATGGTGAACACGTGAATGTACACATGTAATAAAATTGCAGAACTAAATATAAACAAATATACACAGCACAAATACAAGTGAAATGGGGAAATAATTAGTTTCTAAAAAAGTCAATATGCTAAGGAGAGCAGAACAGAAAAACGGCAAGAGCCTGGGTCTTTTTTCATATTACTGAGCTGTAAATTCATCAACCCAGGAAATTTCTTAACTCTAGAACTCACAATGTTAGATGAGATAATAAATTTGCTTTTATTTAAAGCAATTTTATTTAGAGCTCGTATTAATTTTCTGAGGCTGGGTGGTTTAAACCACTGAAATTTATTTTCTCACAGTTTTGGAGACTAGAAGACCAAGATCAAGGTGTGGGCAGGTTTGCTTTCCCATGAGTTCCCTCTGCTTGGCCACCTTCTTGCTGTGTCCTCATATAGTCTTTCTTCTGTGAGTGTACCCCTGGTGTCTCTTCCTCTTCTTACAATGACAACAGTCATTTGAGTTAAGATCCTGTCCTTAGTACCTTATTTTACCTTAATTATCATTTCAAAATCTCTATCTCCAAATATAATCACATTTGGGATTAGGACTTCAACATATGAATTTAGGGGGCACAACTCAGTTGATAACAGGTCTCATTTTACTGATAATATGCCATCTCTTAGGTCATTGTGACAATTTCAGGGTGACAGTGCAAGCCTACGGTCACAACATCTAATAGTAATCATAGGTGGCCCATGAAATTTTTAATTTACATAATAGAATGGTTAGACTAGATGAGCTTTAAATCTCTCTCAACTATAACATTCCATGAGTACATTTTTTATTGACAATAATTTTAAAGATTATAACTATCATTATGATATATCAGTTGAATTAAATTCTGCTTCAAGGAACAGAAATATCTTTAAAAATGCAGCTAAAAGTGGCTTAAGTCACATTACATTAAAGAAAATCCAAAATTAGTTAATAAAGTTGCTTAACAAGCCATCAGAGCTAAGAGTCCTCCCGCCCTTCCTGCCTGCCAGTGGTCCGCACATCCTCCACATCATAAAACGACCACAGCTGCTCCAGGCACCACACCACTACATGGCACTTCCATACATAAGACAAAGGGAAAGGGAAACATCTTTGCTTCCTTCCATTTTTTTAAGAATAAAGAAAGCTTCTCATGAAGCTTCCTGATGGTCAGTTTTGTTCATATACTTACCACAACTGGTTTAAAATAGCAGACTTCTCATTTCTCATTGATAGAATTAGATAGTATACATACCAAATCAATCAAAGGCAAATTAGGAGTGTTTTGGGGAGTGATGAGGAGCCAGCTTTCCCTAAAACAGAGGCCTCCTGAGAAAAAAGTTAACAAAATCAAGACTCTGTTTGCAAGGACAAAGTGTTACTGAACAGCAGTTGGGGTCCTGATGCCCACCACCAACTTCCAGGCAAAATTCCGGAGGCAAAATTTTGCTGATAAAGTAAAGGAGTCTTTATTCAAAAACTTCACGATTTTGGAATAACAGCTTTCCACATGAATTAGGCACTTAAGCCTATCAACCAAGGCTAAACTCTTCAATTCTTTAGTTACAGCTTTAATCACTTAAGCCTATAATTAAGGCTGAACTCTTTAATATCTGAGTTGTCCTATCATTCCCCCTGCTAGCTTTATTTTATTTCTATAGGGTTAGTTTACAAACTAAGATAACATAAGATCCAAAAATTACACAATTTTGGAAGAATAGCAGGCTTCCACCTCAGAGCCCAACCCCTCTGGGACATCCAAAGAAGAATAACTCTGCCACTTTCTGCCAGGTCAGCCTGATCCTAGGCTGCATCTGGAGTTCCCTCCCATTCAAAGTACCACCCATTGGGAAATGCAGGCAGCCGCAGCATGGTCATCCAGACACCCTCCTCGAGGAAGCCTGAGAGCCAGACCCTCTGAGACCTTGAGAGCCCTTCTTTTATTTCAAATCTTCTCACCCATAATTCCATGCACTCTAGAGGAATTCAGCTTCTCAGCCAATCCTCTCCTAGATTCCTTACCATTTTCTCAGCAAACTCCTCCCACAGCCCCTCTTCTCCCCAGTGATCTGATTAGATCTCTCTGTATCAAAACGATAAGAAGATCTGTGGGTTACAAGTATAACAACCACATTGTTAATATCTCAAATCAGAACAGACAGTAGAAATGAACACTTAATATCAAGATTGCCCTGGAAAATCTGAAGGACCACAGAGCTGGTGACTGCAGTTGTTTCCATCCTCACATTCCCTAGAAATATCAGAAGACAAGGATGGAATTTCTGAACTATTTTCAATATTCCAACAACCCTAGAAAAAAGTTTACACAAACTAGCTAAAATGTTACATTTTTTTTTGAAGCTGACTGAAATTCTACCAAGTCAATATGCCAAGGATTGTTCTCTCATGCTGATCTGGGAGCATCTATTGGCTGTTAAATATATGTTGAATTAATAAAAATTTTTAACAAATTAACAACTGAATAAATATGTTTTAAAGACAGACCCTTTTAAAACAAGGGGTCCATGGAGGAAAAATATTTTTGAAGGATCATTAGTGAAAAAAATATCATGAGAAATCAGTGATGCTCAAACCATTCCCTTCCTCAAGGAAATGCAAAGGATCTCAGTTATTCGTGACTCAGGAATGCTGAGCTCTCTATGGAGACAGCAAGTAACTAACATTCACACAAATTAAACTATTCGATCTTAGTCTGCTCTTGCCTTGCCAGTTATCTTTCACACTGATAACATGCTCAAAAATCACCATCT
>VMDR010017064.1:0-20495 GCA_007922815.1 Macrotus californicus | reverse complement strand
TTTTGCGTATGTATAGATGCCCTTATTGTGTCTGGGTCTGGGACATGATATTTCTAGTATCTTGGGTAGTTCTTGACACTCATTGGACACTTAAATATAATAGGTACTCAGTAAATATGGAGTAAGTAAAGGAACCCTACAACACTGGTAGCTTTTTTTTTTTTTTTAACTAATGCAGAAATAGAACCTAAGTGACTTTCCCAAGATTTCATTATTTTTGGTGTTAGACAAGACCTAAAATAAAATTGACTTCTTTTTTCTTTCTGAATTCTGAACTATTAATGGACACAAAGGAGTCTGAAAACAGAGATTGGAGTGTCATCTTTATTGTTAAGACTAAACTGAAGAATACCATACAGGTGTATAACAACCAAGGGCTTCCTAATACAGAACCTTTAAATTACAGAGACTTATCTATCAGCTCAGAAGACTGGATTGGCTGGAGTTCTCATCATGTAAAATATACATCATGGGGGCAGGGGCAGGGAAGCAAAATGACCCCTTCCTTGCAACTGGATCTTATAGTCAAGAAGAAGGAAGAAGTGGCACTGTGATACTCGGGAACACGATAAGCCACTGCACCTCTCCTAGAGAGTAGTATGAAGGCATAAAGAATAATTGGAAGGGTTGTTCTGGTAAAGTGCCCCTCCGCAGAGAAGGAAATACCTCCCCAAACCCCCTGACATGGAGTAAGTATTCCCCAGCCCCTTCCTTCCCAACTACCTGCCATGTCCAGCATTCAGACCCAAGTCTTCTGAACCAAGACTTCTCTTACTATAGTATTTGCCTCCTTATGATGATTCAGCTGAATTGGGAATAAACAGAGAGTTGACCTAAGCTGAGTTTGACTCCTTATCCAGAATTCAGTTGTGACCATTAGTCTCTTTAAAAACTTCTCTACAACATTAACATAAAAACCTTATTATAAAGCTCTACATTTGGTTCATGGTAGAAACCAAATAATGAGCACAATGATGATTTAGTAAAAATATCACAAAAATCCCTGGCTGGTGTGGCTCAGTGGACTGAGTGCCAGTCTGCAAACCAAAGGGTCACCAGTTCGATTCCTAGTCAGGGCACAGGCCTGGGGTGTGGGCCAGATCCCCATAGAGGACACACAAGAGGCAACTGCACATTGATGTTCCTCCCCCTCTCTTCCTCTTTCCCTTCCCCTCTCTCTAAAAATAAATAAATAAAGTCTTTAAAATATATATACCACAAAAAGAAACAACCTTGGATCACTTTTGACCTGGCACAACCTTGAAAGGAAGAGACTGGAAAATGGAGGCTCTGAATGGAGGGAGGTGGGGGAAAAGAATTTTTTTCCTAAGAGATTTTCTTAGCTATATTAATGCATCTATTAATACTTGCTGTTTTCAGAAATAAGGAACAAAAAAAATGTTCTTTGGGTTGTTAAATGATCCCTCCAATTAGCCCCAAGTGCCATAGTAAGGAATTATTGCCTACCAACAATGGTGTGACGGTAAATGTTTAACAACCAGCTCTTTGGGTGAGAGGGTCCCTGATTTGTAGTGTTTGCTCATTTCTGTTCTCTAAACACTCCAACAGTGATCCACTTTAAGCTCCTACATAACATTAACCAGCTCACAAAATTCCTGGAAATTTAAATCAGTTCTCACAAATAATTACAGGATGGGTCCAGAACACCAAAGCCAACAAACAGAGATGCCAGGGAGAGAAAAGCTCCATTGGAAAGGGTGTATATTGCCACCTGAGGATCTCAGCTCTGTTATGGATCAGGTGAAACAAGACTCTTGGGAGCTCACACAGTTGTCCTGGGCACACACAGATCTCATGCTTTGCTGGGGAGATGGACTGAGTACTGACACACGTACTATTGAGGAGTAGGTCCAGTCTCAGACTGAGAGGGTCATCTTAGAGGTCTTCCATCATTTCCTAATTCCTGGCATTTGAATTAGGAAATGATGAAAAAGAAAGAAAAGGAAATAAAGGAAAAAGTAGAAGGGTCTTTACAAGAAAGAAAAGTTCTTTATGCCAAAATAACAGCTACTATCACACTGCTATCCTGATCCTCCTAAGTAGGACTTTGGTGTGACTCATAAACAACATCTGTAGTTGCTGGATGAGAAGAAGGGTTTGATGGAAATAGGAACTGCCAAGGCTATTAGTGCAAACAATACACTGAACATTTCCGCTGACTATATACCAAGAATGATAAAACTCATAATTTATATCCAGTGTGTGGAAAGTGACTAAATGTAAGCATTTTCTGTACATAGAAGGCTTATGTGTGCACAGCAGCACAGGATGAAAGTTTAATTTAATAGTGCTTTTTTTGGTTCTAATTAAGCCAACTATGGATTTCTTTGTGAGCACAGTGACTTTCCTCGGGTAGTTAATTAGACATTGTCTGAGCACAATGGAGACCCGTAAAGGTAAATGAAGATTGGAAAACCTCAGGTGACAGAAGAGATTACAAATGCTATTAAAGATTTAGCAGTAGGAAGGGGTAAAGGAATGCAAACTTTCTTACAGTTCTTGGATATTTGAGTACTAGATTACTATTGTTAAACTTGAAAATATGGTGATGAATACAGAAGTCAGGTGAAGAAAGAGATTTGGCTTCCATGTAATTTGATGATATGCTATCCTTCCTGAGCAGTTGTGGATTTCCCTCTGTCTTTCCCTCCCTCTCTCCATTACTTCCTTTTTCCCCTCTCTGTCATGTTTAAAGCATGGTCGATGAAGTCCTCTTTCCTTTTGGAAATCTTTGAATTTAGCCTTCCTAACGTTCTCTCTTAAGAGATTATTCCATCCTTTGAAATAACTACCTTTTGCATGTGTATCTTTTAAATCTGAACTCATCAGAGAGTTCCTGTCCCATTACAAGGATTTGTTTAAGTGCCTGGTGTAGAGGCATTTAAATGGGTGGTTGGACTTGCAAGTTTTCTAGCTCACACTCCTAAAGCCTGGACTTGGAGCTAGCCTGGTAAATTCAGACCATAGGTCTGCTCTGGCTGCCTGTAGCAGTTGGAATGAGTGTTTTAATCTCTAAATTTTCATTCCCCACTCTTTGTGACTTGATAATAATATATTGTGATATAGTATTTGTGACTCTTAAGAAACTATTACATAATTTTTGTTTAATTATGTAAGTGTTAGTTGAGTGCCAGGACCAGAGCAATTGCTCAACTATTGTGAGTATCCACCCTTCCACTAAATTTTTCAAAATCTGTTTTCCCAACATCAGGGACTATTTAGCCTACGACTAGGTTACATATCTGATGGTTAAATATCTGATATGAAAAATCACATATCCTTTAACAACCTATTGCTTGGTCTTGGTTAGAAGCAAATCTAAAACACTGGTTTTCAAACTGAGGGGAAAGAGTGTCTGAATTACTCTGGGTTGGATTATGCCAAGACAAATCTCTTCCTCCATTGCCATGCCCAATGGGACACCTCCGACCCAGCCTATCAGTTTCACTGGCCGTGTGTCCTCAACCCTCTGAAAAATAGACAAATCATCAATGAAGCAAAGCAGCAATTTTTCAGATATTCTGTTTCTAGGAGAATGGGTCTTCAGCTAATGTCTGAGTGTTCACTCAGTGTTGACAATGAGATTTTGCAGAGAACAGGATCCTGTTACCCCCCAAATTTATAGATTTTTCAACCTCATTATCTTTTCCACTTTATTTTTATTCAAATATCTCCATCAGGCTTCTATCTTCTAATTTGTCCTAGAAAATTTTCTTTCTTTTTTTTTCTTTTTTTACACATTCCCTTTTCTTGTTTATTGGATCTCGTTTTTAAGCAAAATATTTTGTTTAAATATTTATGGGCCATCTGTTCCAACATCAAGGTTTGGTGAAACGTACCTAATGAGAGTATTTAGCATATTAAATTTAAGGCACACTTTATATCTTATATTGTATATTGATATTATACCTGTTTGAAGCTATTACTGTAGCTTTTGAATTCCTTTTTAAAAACTTTCCTGTGAAACAATGCTCTGCTCTTTCATTATAATTTCATAATATAGCTGTTGCCACCATGTAGTAAGTTTTACAGCTTTACCTACTTGTATGTCTTCACTAATACCTTCTTCTCAAATTCTAGTTTATTTTGATCAGAACAAACAAAATATTTCCTAATTCCATTGTTTGGGCATCCTAAGTTATGGCTCAGAATATCAAATTCTGATGTTTCGTATTCTTCTTACATTCTTGTTTGTTTTCCAGAGTCACAGCCTGAATAAAGAGAGAAAAGTGAAAGTACAGCCTGCCTCTTTCTAACCTTCAGCTTTCTAACAGGACTTCAGATTTGCCCGAAGAATAAACGAAAAAAGTTTCACAGTCTCATGACAATCAGCCAAACCGGCCAGTAGTCCAAGAGTTTTAGAAATTTCACTGGGCTCTCTAGCAAATCTCAGATACATGCCTAAGGAATATCACACTTACCTTTAAACAAGTCATTTCAGAACTGGGCACAGCAACCTGTGTGTGCCTTGGCTGATGTCGGTACCCATTCGTTACATTTGCAGGTCCCTGTGAAGCCTCCTTATTAGTCTCTGATTCTTAAAAAAGATCCAGTAGCTCAGAGTTTTTCTTTCTTCTCCTCAGCCATGTTTCTTCCATCTAACAGCCACTTGATATTGGTCTCCATTCTTTTCCATCTTCAAAGATGCTGTTTTCATTTGGCCTAGCTTTTCGGATTTTGTCCCATCCTCTCTGGAAGTAGTATCACTTGCATTTATTTACAAATAACCTGAAGCAAAGAAGATGGTCCTCCTTCCCTTTACCTGCCTACCTAGCAGGCAGTGTTGCTCACACATGTTTAATTGCTCCCACATCAGGCAGAAATCCCAAAGGCTCTAGCTCTTGGGAAGATGTGCCTCAATTGTGCGTGCTTAGCTGTGTGTGTAACTTAAACTTTTGCTCAAAAGAGGAAACGGAAATATATTGAAAGCTCACACCCTCAGTTAAAAAAAAAATCACATCTCTTACATTTGGAAAGCGATGGTAGACAAACATTGGATCAATTCACTGAGGAAAACAGGGAATTTACCTCTAAAGACTGGTCACTTAAAAATAGATAAGATGTTGAGCTCTGCAGTTTATCACTGGCACACAGCCTGGAACCTAAAAGAGATAATGTTGTGGACAAGCAACACTTCATTAAAAATTGAAACTATATTACTCGCATCAGTAGTATGTTCTTTTCAGCATCTTACTCTGGGTGTGCAATCTCTGTGGCAGTGATCCCAATGAAGCAGTCTGGGGTGCGCTTTGCAGGCCAGGGAAATTACGTAGGCTTTTGTAAGAAAAGCGTAAGAGAAAAATAAGCCATTTTCCCCAAAATTATTTATAAGGAAACAATAGCCTGGAATTTGAAGTAATGCTTTAAAAAGGGTATTTAAGGTTCAGAGCATAATCAGACCAACAATTTAACAGACACCTGATTTGCAAATAATAAGTAGTCTGAATTAAGTTTTAAAGGAAGCTTTCTGTTAGTTGGCATCTATTGCCAGAGATGTGATTTTCTCTGTGCTTTTCTGGGCAAGTGTTTAGGGTTTATGTTTGGCATGATCTACTCTGAAATTAGAAAGAGTGCTAAAAAGAGACTTTGTACTATGAACTCAACACCAAAATACAAACAATAGCCGTGCCTCAGGGCTATTTTCTTAGAGATTTATTGGGCCTTATAAAATATGGAACCAGTCAAGAGGAATACAACAGCTGTTGTGAATTTCAAACAAAAGCAAAACATCCTCTTCTCTGCTCTCCTCTGTAGTGCCCCTGTAAGCTGGTAAATGCTGGGCAGAATGTGTCTTATTTATGCTTTCCAACAGGAAAGTGGTGTTTCCGTACATAACGTGATACCAGTAAGAATAATCCAAGAGATTTGTTTTGATTTGCTTCCCATTTCAGGGCATTTAGGAATAGCTTATTTAAAAAAATAAGAAGAAGGTGAACTCTAAAGCCTACAAAAAAACGATTTCCACAAAACCAAAGACTTTGGAACTGTTTTCTAGGCTGTTCCTGCCATCCTCCATACCCTAAGTCTTCACTAAGGAATTCTAAGAAGAGATTAAAAAGTGCAAGAGTGATATACAGAAACTGATATTGGTATTAATTTGATCCTATGCCTCAGGAAAACTGAAAACGCTGAAGTAAGTTTCCAGTTATCTATTCGAAAGCACAGTTCAGACTGCAATATGATTCTGAAATAGTAAAGCAGAACAACAAAGAACCCAACTTCACAATACATACTTTTGGGTTTTTTTTCTCAGATTTGGAATCAGGCTTATTGCGATATAATTTACATACAGCAACCTTCTCTCCTTTTTTGGTGTACATTGTAATGAGTTTTCACAAACATACAGTCATGTAATAACCACCACAGTCAAGACATAGAATATTTCCATCACCCCAAAAAGTTTCTTCGTGTTCCTTTGCAGTCGGTCTCGTCTCTCCATCTGCAGCTCCTGAGAACCATGGGTCTGGTTTCTGTCCCTTCGGTTTTGCTTTTTCTAAAATGTCATATAAATAGTACCATACCATATAAAGCTTTTTTAGTTTATTCCAATTATTTAGCATGGTGTTTTTAGATTTATATATTGTTGAATGTATTGTAGTTTACTCCCTTTTTATTGCCAAGTAGTATTTCATTGTAAAGATGTACTACGATTTGTTTATCCATCCCCAGTTTGTAAATATGTGTATTGTTTCCCATTTTGGGTGATTATGAACAAAGCAAATATACACATATGCTTACAGTTCTTTGTAAGGAAATATATTTTCATTTTTGCTGGGAAAATATCTTTGAGCGGGATTTCTGGGTTGTATGGTAACTGTATACTTAACTTTAGAGGAAGGTGCCGCACTATTTTCCAAAGTGGCTACACCTTTTGCGTTCCCTGGAGCCGTGTATGAGAATTCCAGTTGCTCTGTATCTTCCCCAGGATTCGGTACTGTCAGTTTTTTTTAAATTTTAGCCATTCTAGTAAATGTATAGTTACAACATTGCTTAAATTTGCCTTTACCTAGTAACTTATGATGAAGTGCATGCTCTTATGTGTTTGTGTATCTTCCTTTGAAAAGTGTTTAAATTGCATACTCCTTGGGGGTAAGGGTAAGGGGGTTGCTTGAGTTCTTTATTTATTCTGGTCATAAGTCCTTTATCAAATATGTGTTGGCAAATATTTTCCCCCAATCTTCTCTTTGATCTGGTATTTCCCTTTTATTTCCCAACAGTGTAATTTACAGAACAGAATTTTAAAATGTTGATGAAATCAAATATGTCACATTTAAAATTTTTTATGATTTATGTTTTTTAATTAAATTTATTGGGGACACAGACTTATGCTTTTTAATTAAATTTATTGGGGACACAGATTTATGCTTTTTATATCCTGCCTGTGAAATCTTTTTCTACCCCCAAGGTCACAAGACTTTCTCCTATGTTTTCTTCTAGAAGCTTTAGATTTTAGGCTTTACAGTTAGATCTATAATTAATTTCCAGTTAACTTTTTATGTATGGCATGAGGAAAGGCTCAAGATCAATTTTGCATGTCGATGTTGAATATTCCAAAACCATTTGCTGCAAAGACTACTCTTTTACCATTGAATTATATGTGTGGTTCAACTTCTGGATTCTCAACTCTGCTCCAGTAATCTCTGTCTATCCCTATATCAATACCACACTGTTTTGATTACTATAGCTTGGGAATCAGTCTTGAAATCAAGCAGTGTGGGTCCTTTATTTTTTTTCTTTATCAAAATTATTTTGGCTATTCTAGGTACCTTGCTTTTCCATATAATTTTTATTATGTAATCCACATCCTTTTTCCCTATATAGGTAATATCCAGCCTGTGATCTCAAGGTCAAATGGAAATTACCTAGGATTTTAGGGGGGAAATTGTTTTCTTAATTGTATTAGCATAAGGAATAATGTTTTTTTCAGCAATGAATTTGAGTTTAGTCTAAATATGAGACAAGTGAGTTACTTCCTACACCAGGCACCTAAAACTGGTACAAAGGGGTGAAAGGACTTAACAGATCATTAAAGTTTGCATGAAGAACCTTACAATAAGGATTATATTCTGAATTTTCAAATGAGGCTCATTGGTTGTTGTGTTAGTGAAAATAATGAGGGTGGTATAGTCGGTTTGAGACATTAATTAGGAGTAGTATTTAGGAGAAGCTGAATTAAAGTCTTATGTTTGAATTTATTTTAGTACAACCTTATGGCTATGTCACTGTATCACGAATGGTCCATTCAGAAGATGGAGATCACACCTATTATTTTAATTGTGAGATTTAATATAAAGAATTTTTAGCCCAGGAATTGGAAAACTCTAACGTCAAAAAAGAAATGCTGAGGCATCAAGGAGATAATAACAGCAAGAAGTAGCTACAACCTAGGCTGGGGCAGGGAGAGGATGAGCTTAGAATGATTATAAGTTAGAAGCTTGGAGGACAAGGGGCACCAGAGAATGGAGATGCAGAATCTCTGGGAGGGGGTCTCTGGTCAGCTGGTACTGCTATCACCAATACTCAGAGGAGAGACCCTGTGTAACTGGAACCCAGACTTTGAGAAGGGGGCACCTGCCAGCTGTTGCTGGTATCTCTAAAGGGGTTCAATGAGCCTGGTTTGGGGGCATATGAGAAAAACAACTAAAATACCTGCTACTACCAGAAAAAAATATTTGTACTGCCAGAGTGAGGGAGCATTGCTGGGATAGCAATGACAGAAGCAAGAAATAAAATCAGGAACAGAAAATAAGCAGGAAGGAGTCTGTCCCTTCTTTGTCCTCCAGCCTCCTGGTCTTTCTCTAGTGCCTCCTGTAAGCCAAGTGCAACAGGTAGTCAAGTGGCAAGACAGAGATGCGGTTTACAGAGTCCCAGCCTCAGCCTCCCAAAGCTGTATATGCTGGCTCAGGTGCTTTGATGCTCTCAGAAGAGTTTAACAACTGACACAGCCACTGAAACTTGACAGAAGATTCACTGAACTGCTTCCCCAGATCAGGTACATTTTGGAAATATTTGTCCCTGGGATCTCCAACTTGTTGGCTCACCAGTGGCTCACAAAATTGTACTTTTTACTAACACAATAGGGTAGCCTCACAGAATGAACTTGAAACTGCAGGAGAAAGTGTAAGGACACTGCTGACTTGTTCCAGGAAGTTGAGTTGTTCGTGGGGAGTTGGCCGGGGCCCGCCATCGATTCCGTTCCCTTCCATTGCTAAACTTTTCTTTGGTCAGTGGAACCATGGTTACTGAAGAACTACTGAGTTATTTACTGCAAATGCAGTCACAAATTCAGCGAGGTTCACAATCTTTGAGCATGAACCAGGCTTTAAGCTTTCATGATTGCTTTTGAAGCATGAACCTGTGTGTGTGTGTGACTGAATTGTCAAGTATCTGCCATATCATTTCAAGATGATTTTATTCTGGCTGATATAGATCAAGAAGACAAATATATATATATATATCTCAAGGAGACAAGTTTGGATATAAACAGTATAAATATAGAAAATTCCAGAACTATTTTGTAATATCTGGCTATGTATCCACCTTTGGCTCTGCAGAAGTATGTTTTGTTTCTTAAAAAATAATGACACTAAAGCTTATTGTCATCCAGTCATTATCTGAATAAAAAAAATAAGATATGGCCTGATTTTCATTCCTCAAAATCTTGAGAATAATTTATTAAGTACCAAACAGAATTTTTGTTGAAGTTTTAATACTTAGATAACTAATCACAGAATGACTTTTATGAAAAAAACAATTAAACTGTCTTTGATAAATTGTTTTCATATTACTGTTACAGGGCTTCATATTATATATTTGCTATACATACATAGCTACAAGAAATACAGGTCAACAGACAATTCCCAAACATTTGAGGACAAATGTTTCAGAACTCAGAAGATTTCTGACTTTGGACAAGTAATATGGTACAAATACCCAACCACCATTTGAACAGCCACATTAACTGAGATCAATAAATAGTCCTTTGTTCATGCATACAAAATCAGGATTTATTATCACTTATTATCAAATGAGTAAAAAGGAAACCTTTTAATGTTTAGAACATGTGAGTTTTGGGAATTATGAATAATGTGTTGTAGACTTCTATATTATTAACAACTTCCATTCATAAAATATCTACATCTCTAAAAATTGGTATATCCAATCATGTAAACGCTAATATGACATCAAGAGAGCTTCACAAACATGATTCTTTGATAGAAAAGACTTTAGTATGTTTGTATGCAACAGCAGAGAAGTTAGTTGAGAGGTGAAGATACGAGAGGTAAAAGTAATAGATTATCAAAAGAACACACACTAAATAAGATGGGGGCAAATCTTCCATTTTTTCCCCTCTAAACAACATTTACTGAATGACTTCTATATGCCAGAGTTGTGCCAAATATGCACAATACAAAGACAAATACAACTCAGTTTTTGCCATCAAGAAGCTTACAATCTAGTTAAAGAAATGGAATAAAGTATAAAAAATAATCTTAGGTTGGAAATCCATAGAAGTACAGTGGAACAGAAAGGATGAAATCATTGATTCTTTCACAGACGGGAGAGTCAAAACACTCCATTGATAAATGATGCTTGAAAAGTAAGTACGTAATTATCTTTTTAGGTTAGGGGTGGAGACACTGAGGGGAAGGTGACTTTTAGGCAGAAGAACAGTTTGAGCTAGTACACATGGTATTGTGACAGTGTATCATAAGAAACATAATCAACAGGGCAGATGAAGTTACCTTAAAATAAATGCAAAAAAAATGTTTTGAATGCCTAGTATGTCCTATATCTATGTTGTACAATATGGTAGCTACTGAAACTTGTAATTATGAAGTACTTGAAATGCAACTAGAGTGACTACATTAGAGAATTTTTTATTTTATTTAATTTTCTTTTTAAATGTTGTTTATTATTTAAGATAATCATGATAAACCCACTATATGTTAACAAATAATATATTTCTTATGAAAATAACAAGATTTTTCAAACCACTTAGCTGTTCCACCCTTGGACCATTTCTACCAATCTAGTATACCTGTTTCCTGGTGGCTCGGGATGTTCCTGGCAAGGTTCTTACCTGCAATGTTTCTTGTATTTTAACAAGGACTGTCTTTAAGCTAGTGGATCTGTGGCACCCAAGGGTGCCTGGTAGCTCTACCCACCCTCCTGGTATATGTGGCACACAGTGTGGCATGGTATATAAAAGTCTCAAACCAGGATACATTCTGCAGTTCAAGTTACTGCCCAAAGCTCCTTGGGGACAAGGATGAGACTAGACTTCACTTGCAACCATACTTTGCTTAACGTTTTTGCCCTCCCTAGCTTGCCTTCTCACTCCCTTACAGGTTTCTTCTGAGAACATTTCTTAGTAAGTCACTTGCTCCCAAATCTTCCTCTCAAGACCTGCTTCTAGAGAAGCTAACTAAAGAAAATATATAAGGTTTGACGTGTAAGGACATCCAAATAAAGATGTTAGATAAAAGGGTGGATCTTGACCCTGGTGTTTAGAAAAGCAATCTGGGCTTGGGATATAAATTAGAAAGTCAAAAAAATCATCAAAATATGGCATTTTAATCAATGAGAATTTGCATTACATAGAAATATAATGTCAAATGCTAAGAGAAGATAGAAACCCTACAGTAAGGTATGAGGAAAGAACAGGGAACTAACAAACAATAAAGAGTAAGGGTTACAAATAAAATAGGGAGAGAACTATAAGACAATAGAATAAAGAAATTAAGAAGGAAATCTTAAAAAGGAATGGTGTTCAATATGACAAACGCAGACGGATGGCTGTACAGATCAGCAAGAGACCACCCAGACATTGGAGAACAAAAGGGTCATCATTGGATTAGGAGACATGCAGGTGATTGGTGGTCTTTTCAAGGGTAGTTCTGGTGAACTTGGTCATGGAAATCACATGATATTGGGTAGATGGGTGATAAGAGATGTTCAAGAAAATGCAGTTTGTGGGAAAAGTGGGGAAGTTTGACTATTTTAGGCAGCAGAGAAATGGAGTATCTGAGATTGATTCAATAGAAAAAGATGGAATTTGAGAAAAAAGAGGGCAAAAATCCAAGAAGTCAATTTTTGTAAGAAAGTGAGGCCCACTATTTAATCCCAAATCAAAGATATATATTTGATGTTTTTGCAATGGCAGCACCAACACCCAGTATCAATGACATTTAGAATTCAATTAAGAAAAGCATAACAAATATGAGTGACATGGGATAGGAGTTCCTTATAGGGATTAGACCTTACATAAAAGTGGGGGTTGGATTCCGAGGAAGTAATGGTCAGGAAGGGGATAGTTTGATGATCAAAGAAATGTCACTAAACGGTGACCCCAAAGGGAAGATGAAAAAAAATGTCGGCTAAAGGTTGCTGACTTGGCATGTAAGGGTGGGTCTCAAGTCACTGTCAATCATCAACAAGGAAGGCAGTCAGGAAGGACATTGGACATGCAGCGTGGAAAAGCTAGGACACCCTGGAGCTTTTGAAGACAAACGGAATCCGCAAAGACAAACTGCAAACCATCTTTTTCTCTCACTGTACCTGACCTGAATAACACAGATGGTCTACAGATAGAGCTGGTGCTGATTTCTATGGAGCTGTATACATGCCTGGTTCAGCACTCAGAACAGGAAGGGGCTGATCTGGCTGCTCCGCCCTGAGGAGGTGAACCGGCCTGAGGCACTGCAACAGCCCTCGGAGCCCTGCGTCTGCCTGGAGAGCAGGGCCCAGAGAATTTTTTCTTTACACAAACAATATATAAACAAGTGTGGCTATGTTCCCATATGACTTTATTTACAAAAATAGACAGTGTATGTTATCTTGGCCAACCTGTCAACTATGCTTTAGAGTATGACGACTACTACTTCACACCCATTTGCCAGGTCGCACACAAATTTATCTTGTGGCCAACCCTGAACTTGTACCATACAGATAAGGGAATTCTGGGAAATATAATTCCACATTAGCTATATTGACATAATACAAAATCACCAAACCATGCCCTCAAATTTTCTGTAATTATCATACCTTACTCCTATAATCAGAAAAACAAAAACAAAAACTCAGCAACTCACAAGCACTATAAAAATACGCCTGCAGGAACTATTCAGGTCTCTATGGCCCAGCGGGTTTTGGTAAATATTAACAAGAGGACGTGGCCCTGGCAGGATTGAGAAACCGTCACAGGAAATGTCACAAGGGCGATTACCTCTCCAAAGGAATCTCTGACTGTCACAGGGCTATTCCCACTGGGATGAACAATTGAAATGGTAATCCTTAATTCAAAGATAGTTTTGGAGGACGATATTTGACCTCATTCTGGATCATATAATATGTATAGGTTAGTGTTTTTAAAAACATTTTTTAATAGAACAACCCTCTCTTCAGATGAAATCTTAATCAGAAGTGAAACTAAATAAAACATAGAAAGGAGCTTCTACATAGAAGTGTAGACATGAAAGAGATGGAAGGTGAACGCCTCCAGTTGAAACCGTCCCAGAGAGGAGTATTTGCATTACAAATACCATTCACTATTCACTGCAGGCCTGATCACTTTTCCATGTCATTGAAACGTTACTATATTATGGTACATTCCTAAGTCTTCGTAAGCAGTACTCTCTTTCCATGCTGGTGCACTGACATCTCTTTTGCCAATGAGGACAGGTAAGAGAAAACAGGTAAGAGAAAATGCGAAGCCTGGATTCAGGGGCAAAAGTAATCTGAAGACTAAAGAAACCAGCTGTCATCGTTTTTCCTGCCTCTGACATTATCTTTGGCTCTGATAACCCAGGCTACTTGGTATCCTGGGAGACCAAGGTAAAGATATTTCTATATCTAGATCTTCGTTACTACCCTGCAAAAGGGTGGTGATTTTAATAAGACCTCTGAAAACAACTTTTTCCTGTAATTTCTAGGCAGGTTGGGTATGTCAACAACAATAAGGAAGGAAAAGTCATCCTTTGAATTTTTTTTTCAGATGTTGGTAGAGAACACAGGTCGCCTCCTGAAAAGAGGCCTCAAGATCTGAACATTCTAACCCTGTATCCTCTAAACACCTAGTAGATCTGCACAACAATTTGTCTGATTGACAGGAGAGAACTATTTCAAATGCCAGTGGGTAGCCTTCCAGCAAACAAGACTACAACCAGACTTTTCCCCCTGCTGATAATGGTTAATTTCTGGCACTGAGCCTTCGGCTGCTGCTTCTCAACGTGGGCATCCTCTTAGGAAATGTGCCTGCCGCAGCTTGCCTTGAACTGATACGGTGTCAAGATGCAGAGAAAAGAAATGAGTGTAAGAAAGAGGCAACTGGACTCGGTTAACATGGTGTCCGTTAATGTGCAGGGTGGAGTCAGATGGAAAGGCAAATGGCCCTTGCCCAGACAGAAAAGTCCATTTGTTCACTGTGATAAAATACTAGTTTCAAAAGATGAAATATTTTAATACTCTAACCCCCACGTATGTGTATTTCTCCTTTATTAGTATTTTTTTCCTCCTCTTAGCCTTTGATCTTAAGAACAGAAGTATTCAGAAATCAAGGACCACAAAATACCTTCACCAATGTGGAGCTTACACAGTTTTGCATACTATAAGACAAGACCACAGATAACCACTGAGACCCACTCTTGCAAGCATGGCTTAGAGAAAAGTGTCATGTTCCACGATCCCACAGCATTTGGACACAGATTGCCCTTTGTCTCAGGGTTGGAGCTGCTGTGTGCAAACCCTGGTGTGATTCCTGACTGTGTCTCTTAGGCTGAGTCATCTCGAAGTCCTTCCTGAAAAAAAATTAGATGTGAAATATAATAACTACCACCCAAAATGGTACAACAAGAGTATGATAAAACAGAGAATATGATAGAAACAGAGGATTTTAAGTACCATTGCTGGAAAGGCCAGTTTTCTAAAGAAGGCTTTGCAATATTTTCTGAATAAATTATCGATATGGTAAGTGTAAGGTTAAAATTGGGTTGAATCTAACAGACACTAATCAAGTAAAACTAATAGATGTTCATAAAAATTAGAATAATATATATTTTTCTAGGGTTTCAAATACCTGCAAAAAATGATTAAATAATCTCAGGAAGGAATACTAACTTTTAAAAGTAATATTTGTCAGATTTTTTATAAAGGTTAGATAATTGGTACTTGTCAGTCCAGAACAGGTAGAAAATCAGAAATATACATACCATCTGAAAGCATTTTAATATATGACTTTGGCATCCTTCCATTGATATATCATTAAATTACATTAGGCATTTATTGAAGCCTACTATGTACCCAGCATTGAACTAGATGCTAGAAATAGAAAAACAGAGGACATGTATTTCTTGCCTTCAGATTGGAGCTTGTAATTTAACGGAGGAGACAGGAAATGTCAAAGATTGAGTGCAGTGCTGAAATTCTTGTTTGGCCAGGCTCACCTGGTAAACTATAGCATGAAAACCCCCCTTCCTTATCATGCCACATTAGCCCTAATGTGTTAAAGCCATCATGAGATACTTGTGTGACAGACACACCGTGTGAACCAAGTACTCTGGAACATACTAGATGGCATGGGAAGGGTTCACAGAGGTGAGAACAACTGAGTGGACCCTAGTTCAGTGAAGAAGGAAGGGAGAGAAGGGGATGTTGGAGCGGACTGCTCTGGGGAGATGTGAGTCCTGAGGGGAGTCAGCCCATTGTGAACGATGTCCAGGGAGGTATAGCAGGGATGGAGGAGCGGGAGGGAGGTAAAGAACTGCCATCATTCCACAGAGGAGCTAAATAATTTTGACCTAGTAGGTTCCACTGCTGTGATAACTCTACCTCCTGAACTTTGTAGTTTTAGAACCGACAGTGACACAGCTCTTTGTTGTATTCAGAGTTTTTATTTGTTTTCCTGAACTCCTACATGTTTTGTTCCCATTTCACAATTAAACAAGCCATAAAGGGTAAATTCATAGCTACACATCCTGATTAATGTATTAATAATTCTTTAGAACAGAGTCTAGTATATATTTTTAAAATAATAACAGTCTAAAGATAAAAATTTGTGAGTCTTTGGAGCGTATTTCTATTTGAAAGAGTAAAACAAGTCAAGAATGAGGGGGAAGGGACTTAGAGTCAGGTGATGGTAGTACAAAAGGAAAGAGACAAATCAGAGTGGAGCTTTGAAGTAAGAATTGAAATTATTAAAAAGAAAAGTAGGCACCCTACTCTCCAAATTCTGGGAGAACAGGCTTCCTCTGCCATTGGGACAGTGAAGAGAGTGAGACAACGTCATCTGGGTGAATATTCATCACCCTGCACCCTGTGGGCCACCCTTCTGTGTTCTGCTGTGTTGGCACCTGACAACCTCTCTGGCTGGCTGACTTCTAGTTAGGTCCTGCCAGCAGAGGCCCTGGTGGGTAGTGGACAGTGAGGAGAGAATCTGTCAGCACTCACAAGCCACACTGTCATCCTCAGTCCCAGTTTCTGTGTATCATAGCCTCTTAACAGTTCTGGAACCTGGCTGCCCAGAGCATCCTTGACATCTTTGGTACTCGTTCCAGGACTGTATTTGTACAGTATTTGTACTGCATTTGTACAGCCCTGGAAAGAGTGGAGTAAGAAAATATTTTGAAGGACTTCATGGCACGTTTGCATGGTTTCAGTCCCTCCTGGGGTGCCAAGACCTTTCTCTATTCCCAGTCACACAGTAGAGGGTTGTTACTAACTTCTTATCACACCTACCATTCTTTCATACCATTGCCTTAAGGATGTCAGCTGCATCCTGCATTAATTGCTGGATGACATCACCTTCCTTTTTTTTTTTGGCTCCTCAACACATTGTTAACTAGTTGCCTATATTAAACACCTCTGTTTGAAAAATAAAGCATCATTTCTCTTACTGTCTAGATCCCAAGTTATCTAGTACTTGTTGCCAACATTGGACCAACAAAATGCTTTCACCAAAATTGGATTCTTAGAGTAAGTTGCTGAGCTGTGTGAGCTTAAACGCAGGGGTGCCATAAATCCCACAGGAAAGAGGGGTACTGGTAAACTATGACATGCACTGGGAATAGGATTCCTTAAATTATCAATTGAGGTTACTGGGGATGAACTTCCCATAAGAGGCAATAATTTGAGAGAGCAATTGGATGCTTCAATGAATTGTTATGATAGTATTGGTGATTTTTAAGTACTATAGGATGAGATGTCTGCTTCTGGGGAATTTACACAAAGTCATAAACTCAGGGCTTTAAACTCTCAGCACAAGGCGTGATAAAAAATTGTACATAGGCTCCAACTGGTGTGCCTCAGTTGGTTGGGCATCGTCCTGCAAACTGAAAAGTTCACTGGTTCAATTCCCTGTCAGGGCACATGCCTCAGTTGCAGGTTCCATCCCCACTTGGGTCACGTCCAGAGGGCAGCCAACTGATGGTTCTTTGCCTCTCTTTCTCCCTCCCTTCCTCTCTCTCTAAAATAAAAAAACAAAAAAAAATTGTATAGTACCCCTAAAAGAATCTTTTATTTATTTGCTTATTTCAGTGTAGGGCACATATGGCTGAAAAATCAATTTTAAAATCTAGTTATGCAGGATGCTATGATAAACTCAGACCCTCCTGAAGTATGTTAGTTGAAAGTAAAGACATTGATGGGGAAAGAGCGGGGACCCTGCAACTTAAAGTGGAAACTTTGGAGTGGATAAGAAAGAATCTGAGATATATGGGCATCCCTGGCCAAGTAGAAGTAACACCTCCTTTCTTGACCAAAGAAACTAATCTTCCCTTGCTTTAAGATCCTTGCTGTATTAACCTTGCAAGAGGATAACTATTCTCATTACGATGACCTCACCACCCATCATTGCTTCTATATCCCTAACTAGAATCTACTTACGTATTCTCCAATGGGAGCAGGCATAAAATCTGACCCAGGAAAAGAAATCTTAAACTCTAAGATAGTTGCAAGGTTTCTCTAATAATATATCAGTAGACACTTGGAGAATATGGATAGGAATATATTGTAAGGGTAATAGGCCAGGAAGAATGGAATATAATATTGCATTGAACCAATTTTTTAATGATTCTATTTATTAATTTTTAGAGAGAGGGGAAGGGAAGGAGAAAGAGAAGGAGAGAAACATGTGCAAGATCCATAGGCTGCCTCTCACACACCTGGAAACCTGGCCTGCAACCAAGCACGTGCCCTGACCGGGAATAGAACCTGCAACCTTTCAGTTCACAGACCAGCACTTAATCCACTGAGTCACACCAGGCAGGGCAAACCAAGTTTTTTAACTTTGGGTACATTTATTCAAGAAATTGAAATTAAGCTTACCTTAAGCAACAATAAACAGCTATGATGGTTAGCTTTGTTAGTTGACTAAACCAGGAGTCAAGGTGAACTATATTCAATGACCTTTATTCACTATTTAGATGACAAAACTTCTCTAGCATAATGTAGAGGAAGAAATCCAAAAGCTTAGCAGACAGAAAAGTCAAAGTGGATTTATATGTGATTCACCCCATTTCCCAGTTTCTCAAGAGGGCCCGGGGGCATTAATTTCCTGAGGCAGTGTAAAAGTGTTAGTGAGGGGAGAACCAGCACATTGAAAATCTCTGGTTTCTGTCCTCTGCAGGTGACAAATGATAATAGAGAGAGCTACCGCATTGCCCTGAGTTCCCTGACTTCAATGGAAAGCACAGGGTATGGAGCGGCAGAGGACAGAAGCCAGAGAAAAGCTGAGTCCACTCAGTGTAACAGGCGTAGCGAAAGAATGGCAATCAGACAAGAAGTCCTATTTTGATAAGGATATTTGATGGCAGCTAAATAACTATGGTTTCTATAGGAGTAAAATAAATGGATTAAATACTTAAACTGTATATCTACAAAAACTCTAGCAATCCAAAAATGCCTCTGTAGTACCACTAGTCCAAGCACGAATTTATGATGTTAAATGACATGTGCAATTTAGACCTAGATTTGCCTCAAAATGTGCTCAGTGTCCATGGTTTGTTTCTTGGTGGGTTTTATTTTTTGGTTCCAGGATGTATATTTGAAATAGATAGAATTTCCATGTTTTGCTCTTTGGCCATGGAGACACTAGAATAGGAAACCAACATCACGTTTTTACAGAAATTGCCAAGATTATTGTCATTACGAAAACGGAAAAGGGAGTAGCAATGATGATATCTACCCACTCCCAGTGTTGCCATCTGCACACAAGGCAGATGGGTGCTGGAGAATAACTATAGGTTACGATGAATTTAACTCTGCAGTGATTCTAATTGCAGCTGCTATTCCATAGTGGGATCTTCAGGTACAGTCTAGGTGTGAAGCAAATCAATTCAAAAATTAACTGTGTGATTTTCTTCTATGCCAATTATAAAGAACTACAAGAGCAATTTTCTTTTACCAGAAAGGGTCAGCAGTATCTTTCACTGCACACTTTGAATTATATCAATTTTCCTGCTCTTTGTTACAACCTGGTCCTCAAGGACCTTGATAATCTGGACTTTGCGTTGGTGTGCTAGTGAATTAAATGATGTCTAAATGGCTTTCTAAACATGATTACTGACACATTGCATTCTTTGGAGCAGTTAAAATATATCGGTAATCTATTTTTTTCAAAGGTTTGGTAAAGAATGAAGTCATGTGAGGTAGTAAACTGACAAATCTCTCTATTTCTTCCATGGAATTGTTCTAGTTTTTCTACCTCTTTACTGGTTAATTTTTGTAAATTATGCTTTCCTACAAAATTATTCTTTCTCTTATATCTTTAATTTTTTAAAGAGTTTATTTATTTATCTTTAGAGAGAGGGGAAGGGAGGGAGAAAGAGAAAGAGGAAAACATCCATGCTTGGGAGAAACACTGGTGGGCTGCCTCTCGCACGTCCCCAACAGGGAACCTGCCCTGCCACTCATGCAGGTGCCCTGAGCGGGGAACAGAGCGGTGACCTTTGGCTTTGCAAGAGGATGCCCAACTCACTGAGCCATACCAGTCGGGGTTATATGTTTAACTTTTACTACTATCATAGGCTAAAAGTGAGTTAAGGTCTTGTATTTAGTGTGTATTTCTCTATCTTGCAGATTATGTTTTATGAAGTTGAGCCGTTTGGCTCTTCGATATTTAACACTAATATATGTTCATTTTAAATGGCTCTTACTAGCATAGCAGAATACCTTTTGTCTCAGTTAATGATTTTTGGTCAGAAATGTGCATTGACTAATAGATTATGACTCCACTTTCTTTTTGTGTGCCTTGTTTTGTGTAGTTGGCCATCCTTTTGGTCTCAATCTTTCAGAATTACTTTAGTTATCTATTACGTATAGTTATGTAGGGTATATTTATATATTTATATAAAGTATTTTGCTTTATTGATTTTTTTTCTGAAAATGTGAGTTTAATTCATTTATATTTATTGATATAAAAGATATTTCTGATCCTATTTCTAGTGTATACTTTCATATTATGTTTTTCTTTTACAGGT
>VMDR010017063.1:0-20488 GCA_007922815.1 Macrotus californicus | reverse complement strand
AGGGTTATCATCAGGGGAGTGGGTGTGGGGAGAGGGGGAAAAGGTACAGGGAATAAGAAGCATAAATGGTAGGTAGAAGATAGACAGGGGGAGGTTAAGAATAGTATAGGAAATGGAGAAGCCAAAGAACTTATATATATGACCCATGAACATGAACTAAAGAGGGGGAGTGTGGGGGGGTAGGGGTGTGCAGGGCGGAGGGGAGGGGGGGGAAGATGGGACAACTGTAATATCGTAATCAATAAAATATATTAAATAAAATGAAAATATATATATATCCATCACCTCACATAGTCATGATCTTTTTTGGGCTGTGATGAGAACACTTAAGATGGACATTCCTAGCAAATTTACAGTATAGGATAGAGTATTGTTATCTATAGCCAGTGTTATATATAATATCTCTAAAATTTGTTTTCTATAACCAAAACTTTCCACCTTCTGACAAACAACTTCCCATTTCCTACCCCCCACACCCAGTCCCTGGAAAGTGCTATTCTACTCTCTGCTGCTCTGAGGGTGACTACTTTAAGATTCCACATATTAGTGAGATCATGCAGAATTTGTCTGCCTACATCTGGCTTATTTCACTCAGCATAATGTTCTCTAGGTTCTTCCATGTTTTCCAAAAGACTGTATTTTCTTCTTTTAATAAGGCTGAATAATATTCCATTATGTGCATGCACTTTATTTTCTTTATCCATTCATCTGCCAATGTGCACTTGTTTTGACAATTTGTCTATTGTTAATAAGGCTTTAATAAATATAGAGGTGCAGATATCACCCCAAAATCCTGTTTTTATTTCCTTCCCATATATACCCAGAAGTAGGATTGCTAGATCATATGGTAGTTCTATTTTTTATTTGATGAGGAACCTCTATACCATTTCCAGCATGGCTGTACTGATTTACATTCCCACCAACAGTGCACAATGTTCCCTATTCTCCACACTCTTGCTAATATTTGTTATCTTTTATCTTTCTGATAATAGCCATTGTAACAGGTGTGAGGTGATCTTCATGTGGTTTTAATTTACATTTTCATGATGATTAGTGAATTGAGCACCTTTTAATACACCTGTTACCTATTTGCATATCTTCTTTTTAGAAATACCTATTTAGATCCTTTACCCATTCTTTATTAAGCTATTTGTTTTTTAAATTGAATTGTATAAACATTTGCAAATATTTTCCCCATCTCATAGGTTACTGTTGCGCTCTGTTGGGGATTTTTTCCACTGCACAAAAGCTTTCAGTTTGATGTAATCCCACTTATCTATTTTTTGCTTGTTTTCTGTGGTTTTGGTGCCATATTCAAAAAAAAATCATTGCCCAGACCAATGCCAAGAAAATTACTTCTCTCTCTTTCACTATCACTCTGCATCCAGTGTTTCCCTACATTTTCCCTGCATTTCTTAAATAATTTTTCTCACTCTATTCCATACCATGTATTTACAAATAATTATATTGTTACATGAAATATCTAATAAGATACTGGAGGGAAACAAAGTTTACTTACTCTGAAAGCCAAGGACAAGGAAATCCGTATGGAATAGCACTAAGTAATTAAAGAATGACAATGAAAATCTAAATAGTAAGCATCTTTCCTTTGGGTTCTCACAAATTAAAATATGAATGAATTAATATCTTGAGACAAATAAAAATGGAAATACAACATATTAAACTTATAAGATACAGCAAAAGCAGTTCTCAAAAAGAAGTTCATAGCTATAAATGCCTATATGAAGAAACAAATAGATCTCAAACAACCTAACTCTACACCCCCTACAAAACTAGAAAAGAAAGAGTAAACTAAGCCTGAAATTAGTAGAAGGAAGGAAATAAAGATCAGAGCAGAAATAATGAAGTAGAGACTAAAAAGACAAAAGAAGAGATTGGTAACACTAAGAGAGAGGCAAAATCGAGTGGAAAAAATTTAGGGATAAGCAAAAGTGATAAACCTTTGGCTAGACTCACCATGAAAAAAGTGTGAACTCAAGTAAAATTGAAAGTGAATGAGGGTATATCACATCTGATACCACAGGAATACAAAGGATTGTAAGAGATTACTATGAAGAATTACATATCAACAAGTTGGACAACTTAGAAGAAATGGATGAATTCCCAGAAACATACAACCTACCAAGACTGAATAAAGAAACAGAACATCTGAACAGACCAATTACTACTAAGAACATTAAAATCAGTAATCAAAAATCTCTCAACAAACAAAAGTCTAGGACCCAATGATTTCACTGGTAAATTCCACCAAACATTTAAGAAAGAATTGATATCAAACCTTCTCAAATTCTCCCCCAAAATAAAAGAGAATAGAACACTTCCAAATTCATTTTATGAGGCCGTCATTATCCTTATGTCAAAACCAGACAAGGACAATACAAGAAAAGACATTACAGGTCAATATCATTGACAAATATAGATGTGAAAATTCTTAAGAAAATGTTAGCAAACCAAATTCAATAATACCTTAAAAGGATCACATACCATGATCAAGTGGGGTTTACTCCAGGATTTATACAAGAATGGTTCAGCATCTACAAAATCATCATGATATACCACATTGACAAATAAAGAGTGAAAACCATACAATCATGTCAACAGAAATGCAGAAAAATCATTTGACCAAATTCAAAATTCGACAAAATCTATTCATGATGAAAACTGTCAACAAACTGGGTCCAGAGAGAAGGTACCTCAACATAATAAGAGTCATTTATAACAAGCCCACAGCTAACATCCTACTCAACAGTGAAAAGCTGAAAGCTGAAGCTTTCCCTCTGAAGACTGGAACAAGACAAGAATGCCCACTTTCACAGCTTGTATTCAACACGGTGCTGGAAGTCCTAGCCAGAGCAATTGGACAAGAAAAAAAGACTCCACATTGAAAAGGAAGAAGTAAAACTTACTATTTGCAGACAGACTTGTACACTGAAAACTGTGATGAAAGATACCTGTTATGTAATGGAAAGATTCTCTGCTCATGGGTTATAAAAGTTGATATTTTTAAAATGCCATACTACTCCAACCAACATACAGATTTCATACAATCCCTAGCAAAATTCTGATGGCATTTTTCACAAAAGTACAATTGTTATGGTAATCAGGTTGCAATACGTAAATCTATCGAATTATTGTATTGTATACTACCACTAATACAGTGTTATATGTCAATTATATCTTAATTTAAAAATGAATGCCAGAATGGATTAATGAATGAATAAGCAAATATCCCAATAATCATGGGTAGTTGGGTCTTAAAAATCTAAGTCACATTTTATTTGACACTCCACAAGATGATACAGACTGAAGTGAGGTGATTGACTCTTACAGTTAGAAGCAACTTAGTGTCTACTCCAAGCTCCTAAACTTACAAGCAAAGATGTTAAGTCTCAGAAGGAAAAATTCATTTGCTTATGGTATAGAATTCAGTCAATGATAGAAGAAGGATTGGCTCTAGTTCTTTCTGACTGAGTGTTTGATTCTGTATACCAATGCCCTGTCTCAGAGATCACGAAGTCTACACAAGCAAAGGTTTAGCTTTTGGTAGTTCCCCCCTTTCCTCTTGATTTACAAGCAAGAGATTTCATATCTTTATTAATCCTTCTTCCCCTTAAATAAGGCCTACTTATGGACATCTCTGAATGATACCACAAGGGAGCCTGGAAATCTAGGTTTCATTCTGTGTGGCCATATGCCCATTATAACAAAGAGGCCACATGATGTTGTTTTCTTTCCAATTAAATGAGATATGTGATATTATGTGATACTTCCTGATCACTATTTGTAGAAAAAGTGTGACTTCCTTGTTTTCCCTTTAATTTTCTTTGCAGCCCGAATGCCAACATCAACCGCATGACACAAATCTATGGCACCGTGAGCCACGGTGCTCTCTGTAATGTAGAGCTAACCCCCAAAAATGTCTCTGTGAGGCCTGGCCCTCTTTTAACTGCTGTTCTTGGATTTCCTTGCAATGCCTCTTATTCTCAACATGCATATCCTTACATTTGTATCTACAACTGATTTAAGGCCGACCAGCAATTCAGCAAAACTTCCAAAAATATTCAGGCCTATTGTCCGTGACACACTAAAGCTAAGCTCAGATACTTTCGTTCCTTCCTCAGACGCCCTTGCCCTAAAGCTATGAGAAGGCCCCAGAGCTTCAAGTTGCAGAAAGGGGGTTGTGATGGGAAACACACTGGCTGATTTTAATATACATCATTTGGCTCTCACAACAAACTAAAGAATCTGAAATTTTTCTTAGAATTGATGAAGAGCTTTGTGAGAACAGGGTGGAGTACCTTGTTTAAATGCTAAGTCACCAACACCAGCATATCTATATGAGGAGAAGATGAATAACACATGCAAGGGCCTTCTCTTGATATACGTGTTTTGTAGATTTTGGATCCCCCCAAAACAAAGGGTTTAATAGGTTTTCACCTTGGATACAAGTTGCAGTATTTTTTTTTTCTTTTTGCCTTAGGAAAACTAGCAACCCCTCCTGGTGTCATTGTCCAGTATCACACCCAGGCTACAGGAAACCAGCCCTATCATTAGCACAGGCCCTCATTCCCAGTGAGCAAACAAATATTCCGGGCAGGGCAGAGGAGGGGAGTGGAAGTGCTGAGGGCCGCGGGAACAACTGCAGGTCTATCCGGGCGGCAGCCGTGTGGAGGGCCTCTTGAGAGTCTTTCACATTCCATTTGGTACAAAGTGAGCGGATACGGGACCCTTCTGACCAGCCTTTGTCTTGGTTTCTTGAGCTTCACATTTATGACAGTTTGAATAATTAAAATAAAATGGATCCAGGGAAAGAGCCTTCCCTAATTTTGGCAGATCTGAAAAGAGTAACTAAATGTTTTGATCAGGGAATAACATGATCGATATTTTATAAAGATTCAACTCTCCGAGGTAAGAAAAAGCCACAAATGTTAACATTCCTATTAAAACATAAGAATTTTTAATACATCAGTGTCAGTAACTCATTTTTCATAAGCAGCATAATTCAAGTGCATTTAAAACCCATCTTTCAAGCATTTGAGTTCATTTAAAGCATCTGACTCATCGATGAAATTTTTCTCATTTCTTCAATAACATCGGTCTTCCTAATGGATTCCGGAGGACACCTGAGTAGGTGTGTAACTCTTTGATTCCACATTACCAGCTGCCTACTGGTGTCTCTGCTTTTTATCCTCGCCGTGTACAAAACTAACCTTGTCATTTCTCACAAAGAACATCTGGCTGTCCTCTCAATGTCTGTGAATGGAGCTATCACCACAGAGCAATCTTTTTCCCCCACAACAATTTATTTAATTTTTTATTGAATTTATGGGGGTGACACTGGTTAATAAAATTATATAGGTTTCAAGTGTACATTTCTCTAATACATCATCTGTATATTGTAGTGTATGTTCCCCACCCAATGTCCAGTCTCCTTTGTCACCCTGCATCCCTGCTTTGCCCTCTTGTCCTCTCGTAACCACCATATTGTAGGCTCTGTCTGTGAGGGGGTTTGTTGTTTATTTTTTGTGTGTTCATTTTCTTCTTAATCCCTTCACCTTTTTCACCCAACTTCCCAACACCCTCCCTTTTGACAGCTGTCAATACTATGAGTCTGTTTTTACTTTGTTTATTAATTTAATTTGTCCATTTTATTCTACATAAGTGAGATCGTATGGTATTTGTCTTTCTCGGACTGGCCGCCTTATGATTCTGCTTTCCACTCTCCAGCTACCTACATCCAGCAAGTCCATCTTACTTCAAAGATGTCTCCACTCTACCCCTGCCTCTCCATTCACTGCACTAATTCAGTTTTCGGCGGTCGCTAAATAGGCTGCCACCCCTCCTTTCCCCTTATGATTGGTTTTGTGCTTCACTAATAAATCTTCTGTACATTCTTGAAAATGTTGCCTCACTTTCAAAACTCTTAAGTGGTCCCATGTTCCTTACAAAGCCAAGCTAAAGGAATTTCAGATCTATGGGTGTGTGTGTGTGTTTTAACAGTGACTTACTCTGTAAAATGCAGTCATACATAAAAAAGATGGCAAACAAACAGGGGTCCCAGTGAAGCCAGGAGGAGTGGCATGGACTCTTCCTAACCAGACTCCCACCTGCACCCTGCAGCCCTCCACAAACCCTTCAGGGAAAACCTCAGTCATGTCTCAGAATATATTGAAAATCCCTGGGTATTTACATTCCATGATTTCCTCCTGGTTTTCATATCCTATGGTTTTAGTAATGCATACAATCTCTAACATACAAAAAATCTTCATAATTACTCTACTTTCAAGACTTAAATATTATGTTTCCAGTGCTAAATCTCCTAATGTGCTATAATTTCACTTCTCTTCTTCATTTAACTCCCCAGACCAGCTAGAATTTATCAATTACATATTAGTTTTACCTTCTATCCTGGGACAAACTAAAAAGCTTCTGGAAGCCAGGAACTTAGCTAATCCATCAGGTAGGGGAGAAAAAAAAAAAGCCTTCAACACCATAAGTGATTTATTTAACTAAACTGGATAGAATATAAACTTTGGTCATATCCCAGAATGCATCAGAGATCAAGGAGGGCCTTTCATACTCCCCCACAATTTGGAAAACTTTTCTAATTTAAATGGCTCTGAAGTAATTCCAGCAGAAGCACATGGGCCCCTAAAAATAAATTTAAAAAATGAGCTTCTTTGGCCAAGAACATACAGTGGTTCAAAGTTAGAGAGAAGAGTCTACGAAATCACCTTCACTTCAGACACTACTTGCAAGCCCGAGATCACACTGGAATTCAGTAATTTGCTAGAAAGACCCACAGAACTCACTCAAAGCATTTAAGCTTGCAGTTCTGCTTTATTACAATGAAAGGGTGGGCTGTATCAGCCGAAGGAAGAAATGCACAGGGCAGAGTCCAGAAAAGCTCCAAGCACAGAGTTACCGGTTATCAACTCCCAGTGGAGTCATAGGCAGCACGACTTTCCCAGCAATGATGGGTAACATTACTTAGGGTGTATTATCAATCAGGGAAGCTCACCCAATCCATAGTTTTCAGGGTTTTTATTGGAGCTCCATCACATAGGCATAGTTGACTGCCCACATACCTGATGTCAGTTTCCATCCCCTCTAGAAGTCAAGCTGGTACTGCATGACCCAAAGCCCCACCTTAAATCACATTGTTAGAGTATCTAGTATGACACAAGGTCCCCAGGCAACCAAAGAGATTTTAAGTGTCACGGCAGTGTCCAACCTTTTGGCATCTCTGGGCCACACTGGAAGGAGAAGAGTTGTCTTGGGCCACACATTAAATACACAAACGCTAATGAGAACTGATGAGCAAAAACAAACAAACAAACAAAAAGGTTTTAAGTAAATTTACAATTTTGTGTTGGGCCACATTCATAGCCATTCTAGGATGCTTGCAGCCTGTGGGCTGCAAGTTGGACACCCCTGGTTAGAGATTATCTTTCAGAAGGAGAAGAAAAAGCCCAGGCAAGTTTAAATTATTTACTCCACAAATGGATACTGAATAACTGGAAAATACAAAGGGAAAAATTCTTCATCCGGAGGCAACTAGTTTTATGACTGAGATTCAGCTACTTAGGAGGGAAGGGGAATGACACCAGCGTGAGCATCCTGACTGCACCTTTTGGTTAAGAAGATACAAACATAAATAATGCACCATCTCTCCCAAAGTGGCCATTGGATTTCTTCCTTAGTGAATTGAAAACATTCTTTCTGGTTTCAGCCCCCAGAGGAAGTTGGGATCACAGAGGATAGAGGGAAACTGGAAGAGCCAATTTCACTCCAAGTATGACACTCACAGAATAATACTTCCTATTAAAAAGTAAAATAGCCTTCCCCAGACACACTGCCTTGGCAGAAGCTTTATAACCAAAGATCAAAACAGTAAATAAGACATGAGAATGTTCTGCAGGAAATAAATTCCCTCCCTAGGATTTTCAAAAGCCTCCCTCTCTCCCCTTTGGCTACTGGCTAAACTGCGGCTGGTAGAAAAATAGGGAACCATCTTATGAAGGGAAGTGCTAAGAACTGTCGGAGACCCAAAAACCACACAGCTACAGCTAACCCAACCACCACCCGTAAGGGACTAGATCTCACAGCTCTAAGAGGACAACCTCACATCAGCGCTCTCCCCCCCTCACCTGAGTCTCCCCCAACTCTTGGGCACCACTTCTTTGTTAATAGGTGTTGTACCCAAAAAATTTTGTACCCCCAAATTTTCCAGTGAAACACTCAATCTGCCAAGGAAATAGGTATGGTATTATCTACCTTTCAATTCAATAAGGACAATAAATTAGTAGTAGTGGTTAAGTAACACTGAATTAAAACATTAGAATTTAAAAGGCACAACCAGAGATTCTGGCTCAGTGGGTTTAGGGTAATAGAGCATACATCTTTATACAGAAGTCCTCCACGCCATCTGATCTAGGCTTCTGGCCTGGAACCCTAATTTTTCCTAGTGAGGCGATGTGTGTCCTGAGAAACAAATCAGGATGAAGAGCTCTGGTAGATGAGAACATTTCAACAGTTCTGCTTAGGCAACTTCACTTTAAAGACTTGCCAAGATGTGTGAAGTTGTCCTCTGAGAGGAACAACTACAAGTCTAATATCTCATTGGCTTTGCACATGTAAATAATCTGTCATCTGGAGACATGGACCAAAGTAAGAAACATTGGTGTTAGAATGGCTAGAATTTTAAATAAAAGGGAAGAGAGATGGCCAGGACCACGTGATGGCCAGCACATGGAACTCTCATGTACTGTTTGGGGAATGTATACATTGTTACACCCATTTTAGGAAATCGGCAGGTTCTACTAAGGCTGAACTAATACCTGCCCTGTGATTCAGCAATTCCAATTACAATTTGTTACTTCTAACAAATACCCAACGGGACTGCAAATACGTGTGCCTCAAGATGCTCGCACAGCGATGACCAGAGCGGCGTTTTTCATAGTCTAGTAGCCCCCAAACTGGGATCAGCAGCAGGGTTGATAAATTGTGGGGTATTCGTAGGATTTGCTGAGTCTGCTGCGAAATGAGCAACATACTACTACATGTGACAACACAGATGAGTGCAGCTGTGAACCAAAGAAGCCAGACACCAGCGTACAGAAACTATTTCATTCCATTTATGCGAAGTGCCAAAGCACGTAAGACAAATGTGCATGGGCTACCAGGCCTCTGACAAGTGACACGATAAGAAGAAGCCATGAGCTGTGTGTCTCCCCTCTTGGAGGCAGCAATGATGCAGCAGTTAAAAATACAGCCTGGAGCTGCGGCCAGACCGCCCTGCCTCAGATAATTCTTCTTTCCCTTGTTCTCTGTGGCAAGATCTGTGGTCTCTCTTTGCAGTGTCTGCATATGTAAAAGATAATAATACCTATTTCGTGGGACCTGCCATTAAATGGATTTCCTATCCTGACATTAAGTTTCTCTCCAGCACAGTTCCCAGCATGCTGCTGCCTAATCAGACATATTTTAAATATCAAAAGGAGGCTTCCGACCCAGTCTCTTTCTCCCAGAAGCCTCTCCTGGGATTCTTAGGTAAATCTGTAGCTCCCGGTAGAAATGGAGAGAAGGGCACTTCACAGCCCCTTTGCTTACCTGGGCGCAGTGTCCACATTCTCTGTGCCAACGGACCTGGGAAGAGCAAGCCGCCCACCTGCAGAGTCTGAGTCCTGACCGGTGCCCAACGCTGTGTTCACCGAGAGGCCACCAGGCACCTCAAGCTCTGATGTACTACACTGTGTACCAAAGTGGCATGAGAGCTGTTTTTTCCCTCAAGTATTCCTCTAATGAGGACATAAGAACCCAGTCTACAATGATTTCTTGAGCACTGTGTGATGGATGCTGTTTAAAGCCTTAGGAAATAGAAGTAGAGAATATACAGTTCTATTAATGACATGCTCTATGACATGACCTTATGGCCTGAATTATTTTGGGGGTGGGAACACTATCCCCCCATCTCATATATCTGCATATAGCGACCACCCTCACAGAACACCTCTGGCCTCCAGTGGCCCTCCATGCAGTAAGTTGATTACTTGGCAAGAATGGCAGAACTCAGCTAAACCTAGCTCCTATCTCGTCTTGAAATCTGTCTTCCTTGGAGGATGTTGGTCTACACTGGCCTGCAAATAAGCTTAACATGAAAGGTTCAGTCCCTAGAAGCCAGGCCTGTCATTTTTCCACTCTTCATGACACCAGATGAATGAAGTTTCCTTCTGCGATGCAGTATAAGCCAGCCCTCTGTCATCTGGGTAAGGCATGTTCTCCAAAGAGTCCTACCTGGATCAAACATAAAAGTGTATCTGCTGACTCCTGTTCTTTTTCCGCAGTTGGGTCTGAACTCCAATAAAGAAAACAGGGCTGCTACTCCGAGAGCCCCTTCGAACTCCAGCGCCACTCCACAGAGCCTCAGCAGATACAAGGATGGGAGAGTTTTCTGTGCTTGGTTTAGCAGCAGTGGATCAGACGCCCCTGAATCTCCTCCCGTTACTGCTTCTCTGTGGTGGTTTTTGCTGCTGATGCTACGTTTTAGAGTTATTTTACCACTCCGAGTTGCCTCCGGTCCCACTGAAAAGACCATAGCTCGTTCAATTAGCAGAGCTCAACACTGGCTGTCTCTCCAAGGCAGCCACTTAAACAGAATCGCTCCCAAATAGCCCTTCATTTTTATTGGAACAGGAAAATAAACACCAACAAATTATCACGGCTGTATCGGGCCCTACCATCAGAAAAGTGATCCAGGGTTATTTTGTTTTAATTTTTCCCGATTCTCAGAGATATTTTTCTTCTGCTTTCCACCACCCAAGCCCTTCTTTCATCAGGCAGCTTACTTTGGAATCAGCCACCAGCATACCCCTTCGCATCCTCTGTCGCTGAAAAGGCATTAAACATTCAACTGCCTCTTCTTAGTGAACAATTATCTCATTCATTGGCTTGATTCACTGATCTCTTAATGACAGCTTTCCTGCTGTTTCCTTTGAATGTTTAAAATATGAAACAACCCTGTCTTGTCAAGCTGAAAACGGTGGCTGAGTTTTTAGTAGCTGTTTCCAATAAATAATTTCAAGGGGCTTCAAATTATCTATCATCTGACAGCTCTCAGGAAGATTTTCTCATCTCCTTCAGGCATAAATAGCCATTTCTAACTATGGCTCTGTCCCACTGATTACCCGCAATGATTTTCAAAATCGGTCCCATTCTTTTGAAAGAATATCTCTCTCCATCAGTATGGATGGGTGCTTAGAATGAACACATGCCCTGGGGGAAGAGCTCTACATGACTCCTTCTCTGGCCAAGATGAATTAATAAATGGATTATAGAAGTTATAAAGAATGGGATACTGATCACATTTCATATACAACCATAAGAAAAGATGCACATGTTAGGAAGAGAAGACCTAGGATGGGGGAACCGAAATTCCTGATGGGAGGAGCCAAAAGTAGTATCTTCACAAAAGGAACAAGAGTCAAGTAATGGAGAGACACTCTGACTGGAAAAGGTCACCACAGGGGTCTGTGGGTGTATTTAACTGTCACCACAACGTTCTTCCTCTTTCCTCCCCGTGAAAGGATGAAAAGGATAACTCAGACAGGGAAGTTCTTAGAAAAGGAGTCTCTTCAGTGCATTCATAGCGAGTGGAGAGAGATTGCTGTAGCAGACTCTGTAGTTTAAAAAGGTGTTCTAAATATGAGAGCTTCACTAAGTGAGAAGATGCAGGACTAGAAAGTGCAGTCTCTAGGTACCTTGAGATCAGAAGCCAGAAGCTGAAAGGGATAAAGGAAGGTAGCTGAGAACAAACTCTAACCCTAGGAATTAGATCTGACACTAGAATAAGAATTCTGAATATTTTTGCAAGTATCATTGTGAAGTTGAAAAATAAGATCAAGGTTACATTAAGTTTTGATGGTCTAAATTAGCAAGAAAAGACACTAATCATGCCTCTGTATTTCTTTGAATCTTGTACTATGTCTTATTGGTATTGAAAGTTATTGTAATATTGTTGTGCTCAACTTTGTTTTTTAATTTGAGGAAAACCATGCAACTGGACAAACAAACCAACCCAGGAGCTAAGCTCTGGGTTTACAAGTAAAAATAAGAAGTGTTTCCTGGACCCAGAGAGCTCACAAGCTAATTGTAGATATACCCATATTTCCTACCCTAATGAATACAGTGGGTAAACTAAGAGATTCTTCCCCTTTGCAGATCATCACCACCTCTAAAAAAAATTAAAACAAAAGGGTCCCCCTTCCAGTGTTCTCTATATCATTATCTACCTAATTATGTACACTGGAGACCTAATGGCTATTAAACCCTCACCCTTAAATCCAATTGCTGACTGTGTCCATTGATGGGACCACCTTACTGTATTTTCAGCCCGTGCACTTGTCTGGGGCAGCCATGACCTCCACCACCCCAGGTCTCTAATGTACATCATTGTCTCCGCAGCCGGAAGAGCTTCCAACTGCTCTGCCCATATGTTCTCCGACACACCTCTAATCCGCCCTACAAACTGGAGCCGGTGACCTTTCCAAAATACAAATCCGATTGTGTCATTTCCCTCCTCTAGTCTTAGAATAGGCCAAGAGGCCCATGGTTCCCTTCACTGTGCAACCCTGGGAGGGCCCTGCTCCCTGCCACAGGGCTTTGGAAACAAACATCTCAACCCTCCTGTCCTCACCCACTGCTCTTCATCGTGCTAAGTCTTAGTCATTCTTTAGAGCATGATCAAATATTACAGTTTTTTAAAACCTCTGCCTCGTAGCAGGAGACATTTTATATTTGTTTATGTGATCATTTGAGTAATAGCTCTCTCTGACCACACCAGTGTAGTGCCCAAGCCCTAGGTATTGGATGGATTAATAAGTCAATAACAAATTAAAATGACATTGCAAAATGAGATTCACAAACCAAAGCAGCCACAGACAGGTTTACAGAAACAGCTCTTTGAGCTGGGTCTCGAGAGCAGGAGGAGTAGCCGACTAGAAGAAGACGTAATGATGAGTACTGGGGGCAGAAGAAGGGCCCTAGGGAAAGTCTGGGAAAAGGTTCAGTGTATTTCAGAGCTGAAAGTCCCCTGCCATGACTCACATGGAGAGGGAGTGGACTGACTGGAGGTGGGCATGTGGGTGCGGGGTTAGGCCTGAGCAAAGCAGGGAGAAGCAGCAAGAGACACAAGAGATAAATGGACTTTATCCTGTTGGTGACAGGGACTTGCTGAAGATTAACCAAGGGATGGAATGATCCAGAACAGAGAGGGGAGGAAAGAGTGGAAGGAATGGATCCTGCAGGGAAGAAACCCATCCAGTGGCCGATAAAGACATAAGCTAGTTGAGTAGAGGAAAGAGTGCACAGAAGGGGTTCAAATGAGAGCATTTTAGAGATTCTGTGGGACTCAGTGGCTGAGTGGCTGGTAGGGGTTCAAGGAAAGAAAAACAGCAACTGGATAGATGGCATTGAATCAACTGAGACAGAGACCTTAAAAAGAGGGTTAGAGCCTGGCTGGTGTAGCTCAGTGGATTGAGCGCAGGCTGCAAACCCAAGGGTTGCCAGTTCGATCCCCAGTCAAGGCACGTGCCTGGGTTGCGGGCCAGGTCCCCAGTGGGGGCCACATGAGAGGCAACCACACATTGATGTTTCTCTCCTTCTCTTTCTCCCTCCCTTCTTCTGTCTAAAAATAAATAAACAAAATCTTTTTTTTTAAAAAAGAGGTTTAGGCACAGCCAAGTTACAGAATAAACGAATCATTTCAATGTTCTGCCTGTCAGATATCCAAATAGAGACATCCAATAGGCCATTGAACTCCAGCTATGGCCCTCAGGGGAAAAGTCATGGTGTAAAGGCTGAGGGTCAAGTACTCCCCAACTTGTACCCGCTCCAGAGATGGCAAACGGGCTTCAACTCATGTGACTGTTATGACATATACACACCTAATGCTGCGACACTGTATTAAGTCTGATTTTGTAGCTACTGATGAGCTTAGGGGGAAAGAAAGTTACGAACAGCTTCAATGTCCGCTGTGAGTCTGAGTCAAAGTGACATTTCTTCATGATTTATTACTGCACTCGGATCATCTAGCTTGGGCCCAATTGCACAGAAGTAGTTACAGGATGGCTCTTAAGAGGACAGTCCTAGTAAATTACCGAGTCCAAGCCACACTTAGCAGCTTTGGACTTTGAAACAAATATTTAACTTCTCTCTCCCCCGTTTTCTCATTTGAAAGAGGTAGATGGCAATAGTTCCTACATTGTGAACTACGTAATAGTTCCACTGAATGAGGTACAGTACGTTAATACCAAGCACTATAACTGCCATACAGTAAGTGCTCTTTAAATACTTCATTTTCTTTTTTATATTTACCCACTGTCATTAAAAGCCTAACCCAACAAACATCCCTATGTTTAAATGCTGCTATGTGCTGGTACTGAATCAAGCACCGGGTAGAAATACAAAAGTGCACTTCTACGTACACTCTCAAGCAGCTTGCTCACCTCCTCCTGTAGGTAGTCACTGTTTAGTGAAAACTAAGAGGGGAGAGAGAACAGACAAATATTGAAGGACAAAATTCCTTCTCAAAAAATATTTCTAATTTTACTTTTATTTTATTTTGGGGAGAAAGAGAGGAAAAGAAACATCAATTGGTTGCCTTCTGCCTCCTGACAGCACCCCGATGGGGACAGAGCACAGGGTCCCCAACTCAGGCAACACCCTGACCTGGAATCGAACAGCCTCTCAGTTTGCAGGACAAGGCCCATCCAAACGAGCCATGTCAGCCAGGGTGAAGGACAAACTTCTTGATAGACAAATAAAATAACAACTACAAATACCACACCAGGTACAAACTAGTGTCCATGGCCCAGGCTAGCCAGGATCTGAACTTCTGAGAGGCTTACACGTGACTCCGCCCTTTCTAACTTGCCTGCCATCTGGGGAGCCAGTCTGGTCCTTTGGGCACCATCATCCACGTGGACAGAGTGATGGCGTCCAGACTCTAGCCATTGCCCCAGTTAAGGTGTGTCCCCCTACCACTGAACAGGCAAATAACATTTCACGTTCTATGCCATATTTGGTAACATAGAAGATATGAGGGGGGACCCCTAAAACACAAATTTATTTATAAAAAATTGTGTATTTAGTCTTACATGTTTAAACTTCAGTCACCTTCAAAGTACTCTCCATTTGATGCAATACACCTCCTGTGATGTTTTTTCCACTGCTCACAACAGTTTTTGAACTCAATGATTTCGATGCCTTTCAGTGTTTCTGCTGTTTTTTGTTTTACTTCTTCCACTTCAGCAAAATGTTTCCCCTTAAGGACTTTTTTCATCCAGGCAAACAAAAAAAAGTCGCTTGGGGTGAGCGCTTGTGAATAGGGAGGGCGGGGCACCAGAGTCATGCTGCTTTTGGTCAAAAATTGCTGAACACTCAGTGTGGTGTGGGCAGGTGCGCTTGTAACCCACCCATCATGAAATGGGCAAACGCACTGAAAGAGTATTTTTAAAAAATTCACTGAAGCTGAATGCAGCCTCTTACAACAACGCCAGCTGGTACACTGATACCTGTGGGTTCCCAGAACACCTAGCGAGGGAAGTCTGTACCAGAAGGGGCCCACCCTCCCGATGATAATTCCAGTTTTGGGGGGGTGCCCCCTTGTATTATAGAGGTTAAGTCGGTTTTCCTAAAGACACAAAGCCACAAAGCCACTAACAATTTGAGTGAAGATTCTGTGGCAGTAGTCAGGACAGTAGTCAGGGTACCTTGAATAACTTCCTTTACATAGAGGTCATGGCAATCGTAAGGGAGCAATTACCTAAGGATGATCTAAGCAGAGGTGGAGAGATGGGATTCTGGCATGTTTTCTGAAATATTTATAAGCTTTAAAATGAACAGTTTTACTAACATGGATAAGTGGATGATGTCAATGTCTTTAAGCAGCTATTATCTGTGAGAATCTACAAAATCCATTTAGTCACAGAATTTGGAAATTGAAAAGGACCTTAGAGGCCATGTGGCTTTACTTGCCACACTGCACGAAGTTTTTTTGCAGCAATTGTCAAATAATTTAGGGAGATACAGTTCCTCCAAAAACCCTACCATCTCACAAGGAAAAGACAACCCAGAAGTTGGATTAGATAATCCAACCCCACAAGTGACACACGAAGAGAAACCAACCATGTGTCTGTAGAGCGAGGCCCAGAAGCAGACCATTTACATTCAAACCACACCGCCTGAACTGAAGTAAAACCAGCAATTTACAGATGACTCAACCATTATCAATTTTTCACAAGTAATTTGAAAACTGCTCTTTGGCACTGGGAGGTTATAAGGCAAAAATATGAGATTCCTTCTAAAAATCGCATATAAACAGTTTGGTAAGCAGATATCTTGGTTCTAAGAAAAATATTTGCCTTTTGACAGGTTCAGGGACACGCAAATGATAGGAAAATCTAACCAAAAGCCTTGAGTGTATCGAGAGTGCTATCATAATTGTAGACAACAAATTATGCAATTGGTTTCCTGGTTCGGCTGTACGGGTACCAAAGAGGAAACACAGCTACGTCTTATTTAACCACCTTTGGGGTGAGAGAGAGCCAAAGGGATGGAAATAAAGTTTGCGGTGTAAGAACATGCCAACGGTGAAGACAAATTAGCACTCATCCTCACAAGGAGAGTATTAATCTGTCCACGCTGTAGTTTTAGAAGTTGAAGCTGAGGAAGTTACTCTAAGCTGCCCATCATCCCAAATAAGTGGCAGAGCCTGAATTTTCACCGAGATTCATGGTTTGTCTATAACTTAGCGGTCTAGAGTCAAGCCCCCTATAAAGCCTTTTAACGTAGGGTACATTTGGAAGAAAAGGAAATGAGGACCTACATCCTGGACTTCCAAGTGCACCACCCACCTTCCCTCTATCCAGTAGGCTCACTGAAATTACAGTCATACCCAGAAGTAGTTGCGTGTCTTCCCCATTACTACACGCATCCGACCAACACACTTCCTGGCATTGTCTGGGCGAGAATCGAGAATCTCTTCAGCGATTCTTAACCAAGCAAGAGTTCTACGTGTTCAGTTACTCAGCGCCAAGGGACATGGCAGGTTGGGCTTTCTAGTTTATAATCTCCATAAAAGTTTGGTGAGTCCCTATTGAGTATTTACAGGATGAAAACAAATTGCCTTGCGATATGCTTAGATTGGCATTTGAAATCTCCCACATCTTGGCTTGCGTTTCCTGTTCTATAGCCTTCCCAGCCACGAAATTTTCCAAGCCCTCTACTCAAGCTAAATCAGCCTTCTCTGTCTTCCTAATGTGTCTTGTACTATACCACCTCTATATTTTTTGCTGAGACCATTGTTTCCTCATCCTCAGATGCCTCTTTCTCTCTTTTATCATTATCCAGATTCTACCCCCCCCTTTAAGATCCAGTTCTGATTTTGACTTGTTTCATTTGTTAAATAAATAATTGCAATTTTTATGCCAAGTTCTATACTTTAAGCTCACATCCTAGTGGAACAGGGGAGAAAGGAAAAAAAACTGAAAAATAAATTAATATACAATAGCCAACTACAGAAATTCATCTCTGATAGAAAACAGTTAATTTCAATGGAGTGATGTCTCCTTACAGTGCTGGTAAGAAACCTCTGTGAAGGGTAGCCATTTGAGATAAGACAAGATATGACAAGGAACCAGATGTTCTAAGAGTGTTCCAGGTCAGGATAACAGGGTGTGCTAAAGCTTTGCATGGTGAAAGGCTTGAATTCAGGATAAGAGTGGCAGAAGACATGGAAAATTCCACAAGCTTTCTAGTTGGCAAAATGTGCTTTTTCTCTGAACTTATCTCTTACCATCTGTGCCATCCATTGGGTTCTTTGGCATAAACTATCTACATGTGTCAATTGTTTTTCATCTTAACTCCTTGCCTACAAAATTCCTTAAGAGCCAGTATCACAGCTGCCTTGTATCCCAGTGCTCAGAGCAATGAAATCCCAAAGAAGGTGCTCAGCAAATAACTGTGGAGGGCCTGGCTGGTGTAGCTCAGTGGATTGAGCGTGGGCTGTGAACCAAAGGGTCACCAGTTCAATTCCCAGTCAGGGCACATGCCTGGGTTGCTGGCCAGGTCCCCAGTGGGGTCCACGTGAGAGGCAACCACACATTGATATTTCTCTACTTCTCTTTCTCCCTCTCTTCCCCTCTCTCTAAAAATAAATAAATAAAATCTTAAAAAAAAAAAAAAAAAGACTGGGTTTAAACAATAAAATAATTGTATTTAAAAAATAATAATAATAATAACTGTGGAGGGGAAGACTCCAGTTCTCTAATGGCAACCACAGCATGTGGTTCAGTGTCACAGGACCACAGGGTAGATATGAAGTTTGCTGATTGATTGATCCCCCCTATTACTTTGGGAAAACTGATCTCTTTGCAGTCCCACTACCCCTGATGGGAAGACTGCCTTCTGAACCTTAACATCCTTCTGTACGGTCATGCCCCTCTCTGATGTCTCCACTGGACACCATGTCTAAGCTGATTTCTCCCCTCTCCACTCTACTGAAAGTGAGGCCATGCCAGTATAAAAATGTTGAACAACCCTATATCGTGTATACACATGGCTATTTTAAAGCATTTTATTTACTTAGAATGTTTAATTTTGAATGCTTAACATTCAAAAATATATGGAAAGAATTACAATATATTTAAAATGTTAATATTATAGTCAAGTCATCTCGCTCCAGTGAGAAAGCAATGTGATTAAATATGCTTCATTATATTTTCAAAATCTCAGTTAAATACACTGTAATCCAGTGATTTAAAAATCTAAGTTCATTTTATTCCAATACCTGTTTTAATGACTCTAGAGCTTAAAATACCACCTCAAAATTATAGAAGTTGCTCTTATAACCTAATCAGTAAGATCTACAAAAAAATTCTAGCCAAGATGGAGGCATAGGTAGACATACTATGCCTCCTTGCACAACCAAAAGAAGGACAACAACAAATTTAAAAACAAAAAACAACCAGAATTGACAGAAAATTGAACTGTATAGAAGTCTGACAACCAAGGAGTAAAAGAAGAAACACTCACCCAGACCAGTAGGAGGGGCAGAGACGGGCAGCTGGGCAGAGAGGATTCTTCACAAGGCAGCAGCTGGCGGACCGGGGAGGGCAAGGCAGGGCTGGTGGACCCGGTGAGGTGGCAGCTGGTGGACCGGGCAATCCCACATCAATGTGTGGATAAACCAGGAGGAACAACTGGGGAGCGAGACAGACCCACAACCCAGGATCCCAGTGCAGGGAAATAAAGCCTCAAACCTCTGACTGAAAATACCTGTGGGGATCGAGGTGGTAGCAGGAGAAGCTCTCAGCCTCACAGGAGAGTTCACTGGAGAGACCCACAGGGTTCTAGAACATGCACAAGACCACCCACCCAGGAATCAGCACCAGAAGGGCCCAATTTGACTCTGGGTAGTGGGGGAAGTGACTGAAAACCGGCAGAGAGCAGAGCAAGTGGCACAGTTCCCTCTCAGACCCTCCCCCACATACAGCATCACAACACAGCTATGTGGTTGCCCCACCCTGATGAACACCTAAGGCTCCGCCCCTTACTACATAACAGGTGCACCAAGACAAAAAAAAAAATGGCCCAAATCAAATAACGGATCAAAGCTCCAGAAAAAAATACAACTAAGTGATGAAGAGATAGCCAGCCTATCAGATGCACAGTTTAAAACACTGGTAATCAGGATGCTCACAGTTTTGGTTGAATATGGTCACAAATTAGATGAACAAATGATGGCTATGCTAAGTGAAATAAAGGAAAATGTACAGGGAACCAACATTGATGGGAAGAAAACCGGGACTCAAATCAATGATGTGGACCAGAAGGAAGAAAGAAACATTCAAGCACAACACAATGGAGAAACAAGAATTCACAAAAATGAAGAGAGGCTTAGGAACCTCCAGGATGTCTTTAAACATTCCAACATCTGAATCATAGGGGTACCAGAAGGAGAAGAAGAAGAGAAAGAAATTGAGAACTTATTTGAACAAATAATGAAGAACTTCTTCAATCTGGCAAAGGAAATAGACTTCCAGGAAGTCCAGAAGCTCAGAGAGTCCCAAAGAAGTTGGACCCAAGGAGGAACACACCAAGGCACATCATCATTATATTACTCAAGATGAAAGATAAAGAGAGAATCTTAAAAGAAGCAAGAGAAAAGGAGACAGTAACCTACAAAGAAGTGCCCATAAGACTATCAGCTGATTTCTCAAAAGAAACCTTGCAGGCAAGAAAGGGCTGGAAAGAAGTATTCCAAGTCATGAAAAGCAAGGACCTACATCCAAAACTACTCTATCCAGCAAAGCTATCATTTAGAATGGAAGGGCAGATAAAGTGCTTTCCGGATAAGGTCAAGTTAAAGGAGTTCATTATCACCAAGCCCTTATTATATGAAATGTTA
>VMDR010017062.1:0-20492 GCA_007922815.1 Macrotus californicus | reverse complement strand
AATGGAATTTTGTAGAGGAAAATTTCTTCTAGAATTTCAGTCCCCAAATTTAAAGAACTTTGGGGAGTCCTGTCGACACAATCTAAGTAGTATTATGGGCTTTATTTTACATAATAGATGCGTCATAATTATTTTTAGCAACGTCCCATACTGTTCCCTAATCTTATCTAGACTTGTCTTCTAGTCTTTTTAAGTAAGTTTAGATAACTTTTAGATAAGTTATTTAGTTATTCTTTTCCAGTTATTTAGGTATATAATAAATGCGGGTCAATTTTAATAAGGCTTTAATATACATAATTAATACTCTCTATATTACCTTGACTTTGAGAAGATTCTGTACATTCTAAAGACCTACTATAGCTCTTTGAAATTGCAAAGTTATGCTTAAAGTTATGCAGATGGTTTAAATGAAAAACAGACAGCAAAAATCACTCTGGTGAATAATAAAGAACCAAGCAAAAGAACAGATTGGTGAGATTTTATTAGGAGGAATACAAAAATTCTGTGATCCTTGGGCAACTGCATTTCTACCTTGAGCATGGTGGAAGGCGAGGTTGTTTCCCTTTCTCCATCAGCATAACCTCTCCCTGTCTCTCCAGGCCCTTTGGAGTTAGGTAATTTGTGTTGAAATAGTGGACATAAGCCTATTATTCTTCTCTTGAATGCATATATCTGAAGAAAGTGACCACACCAAATATCTAAGATCTATTTGCTGGCAAATTGGGCTAACTCTATAGCCAAAATAAATGGATTTTTTTAAGTTCAGATAATTTATCAACAGATAATTTCACTTTAAGGAGCCATAGTGCCATATGTAATCACATTCAGACTACTACAGAGGAAGCAATCTGGTATCGAATATAAATTTAGAGATAACATGTCATAGGATGGAAACTATTCCACATAAATTCAGGCTTCCATGTTAAACATACATGAACCAAATCCTTGTGTACAGAATAATATTTCTAATAAACTGTTCAATTTATAGATTAGAAATTGTTCTCCCATTTCATAGTTTCAATTCTTCCCATATCAACTATTGTTGCCCAAGCAACTCTCTTTTAGCTAACTTGATCACTAAATGTATTATCCTCCTTCTCCATTTTTTTTAAATAGATGATGTATCTCTGCCCAATCCAACACTTCTCTCTAGGCTTATTCTTATGTGACAAGTAACTTGAAATCTGCTGAATATTTCTCTCTAGTTTTCCCTTTCCTACCTACACACCTGTCCTCCCCCGTAGGGTTGGTTATTGAAATTTGAATTTCATTCTCTATTTAAATTGTCTCTCACACATACCTGTCTGTACTCTCCTAAAAAATTAGGTTGGGTGAAGTTGGGTTCTTCCTTTAAATGACTAGAATGTATTCCATATTGGAAATAAAAGTACACTTAAGCCTTGTTCTATTAATATTGATTCAAGCTGCCATTGCTGTATGGAAAAATATTTTTTAAGCTATGGATTTTATTCTTAGCATTTTCTATTCAAAGAGGTATTTCAATGTTGTCTGACAGTGATTGTTTCTAGAGAGAATGAGATGGGGGGGGTGGAGAGGAGGGAGAGAGAAAGAGAGAGAGAGAGAGGGAGAGAGAGGGAAAGAGGGAGAGAGAGAGAAAGGGAAATATGGATGCTGTTTGGGTCCTGCTAATACCTACCAGAATGTGCACTACTTTTTTCCTGACATATTGGTAAGCCTAAGTGGTAAATATATCATTACTGAAAACTACATGACAGAAAAGCAAGTGATTCAACAGCAATTCATCCCACTGTTGCATCAATCTGAATGTGTATCCACTAAGCTATTAACTACCTAAGGAGAGTGACTGCTTTATCTATCTTTGTGTGTTCAAGGCCAAGCAGGGGACAGATGATAATAAATATTTATTAGGTAAACAAGCATGGGTGTGTATCAGTCTTCATATGCCAAACTCTTGGGATTCAGTCATTTCCTGGCTTCAAATGAATAATAGCTGTGGAAAAGGTAGGTGAGAGATACATTAAAGACAAAAGGGTGCACTTTTTCCCTGTGATTAATACTAATTACAATAATATAATAGAGAAGTATTGCACTATAAGCTATTCTGCTATAATTGGCAAATGTGATATTTCAATCAGCTTAGAAAAATAAACATTTTAGATCTTTTGATCTTATCCTTGACATTCCATTAGTACTTCTTATTGTGAACACAATATGTCCCTCCCCCCATTTTTTCCTACCATCTAAAAATTCTTGTTTATATGCAATGGAGATAAAAAAATATCTCATCATCAACCTTTATTTTTAAGTCCTTTCTATGTGTTTGAAAACTATTTTAGGTGTCTCCTCACAATTGTCTTTGTTCAGACAATCCCATTAGCCTTCCTCAGTTCCAGCTCTTTCTGTAATCAGGGTTACTGCTTTCTAAATCCAGACTGAGCTTCCTCTCTCTTTCTCTCTCTCTCTCTCTCTCTCTCTCCCTCTCTCTTTTCTTTCATTCTGGAGCCTGGGACCAAGTTGGAAGAATAGCGTTGTGAGGCTCAAACCAGTGATAAAAATTATAGGAGAATTATCTCAAGGTTCTCATTCTACTGGCATACTGTTGTTACTGCCACATGTTTGGAATTTTATTTCTGTGCCATCAACAGTCTAGTTACTGGCAACTCTCCAACAATTGTGTGTGTGTGTGTGCATTTCTGTATGCTTCTACATAAACTATGTGGCCATACAGAAGACCTCTATGTAACATGTCATCTAATCACAAAAATACAAAAATATACATCTACACATACATAAATTAGAAACATCTTTCTTCGTCCAATTTTCAATTTGAGCTGTGAAGGAATTAAAAACATGTTAAGAGAAACAAGATAAAAATGTTAACACATATGTTATAGGTTGACAGAAATAATAACTATATAAAAGAACTTAGCCAGTTCCTAACACTACACACTGACAGAAACTTGATATTATTTTATCAAGAATATTATTTTCTCTTAGTCAAATGTTTCTAGCATACCCTCTTGGTATTTGAGGTAAGAGTCGTGGATATTTTAAAAGTGTAAAAAAATGTTTCTGTCATGCATGAGAGCTATTTCTGTGTATAGTTTAATGCACATTGAAGAGGTACAGTAAATTACTTTAGAAAATTCATTTTTCATGTTTATTATTAGTATTGTAGTAGATGTTCTATAAGGGAATCCTCCAGCACAATGAACTGAGAAGATAATGAATTCTAACACGTAACTAATTTCCCTTCCCAAATACTTAATAAAATAAAAAGTAAGTCTCAGCATGCACAGACACACACACACATAAAAATCAACCACAGCAACTAAAGAAAAGTATAGGCAATTGTAAAAAATAAATTTAAAAAGGCATTTCTGGAGTTTAGCAGAAGGCAGAGTAGTATTTAGTTCCTTATCTGTCTTCAAACCCTAGAAAACTGTCCTGAAGATTGGGGGAAAGGCTCAGTATTCTCAGCAACACCTCCAAACCTGAAGCAATGAAAAACCTATGGCTAGCCTCCTGTGCTTTCCCTTTTCTGAGTGAGGAGAAGCGATCCTGGCTGTTTAAGAGACACCATGAGATGAGACTGATGGGTGAAGGCTCTTGGACGACCATTGAAACCCAGGACAAGCCCCTCCCGCGTGGAAGAGAAGAGCAGACAGCAGGGCAAGCAAAGCTGGGCTTCTCAAAGAGGCTGAATGCTGTTTTAACTGACCTCACTCCATGACCATTCCCGCTGGTTATTTAAAAAAATGCATACACCTGAAATATTCAGTCTTCAAACAGGAGAAGGGTCTCAGGAAGTGGGATAAATAAGTTTAGAAGCAACTTCTACTACATTAGAACAAATAATGCCTGGACACAGCCACCCTCATGAAGTGAGGTAAAGAAAATGTAAGGGTAAAATAGAAGGAAACTCCGCAAGTGGCTTCACACAAAAAATTCGTTGAGTATGAAAATAAATTCAATAAAACAAGGAGTCAAAGACTAGATGACAAAACAACAAAACTAAATGGAAAGGGAGGTAGCAGACCTAAGAAAACCAATCAAGGACCAAAACAGCATCATTAGAGAGCTAGCACATAAATTAGAGAGCACAAGTAACATAACTGGCAGCAATGAAATTCAAATTACAAACACAGAGGAGACTTGAGATAATCAGAGAATGCAGATGAAAAGGCAAAGGGACTAAAGTAATTAGGGCAAAGCTTGCACCAGAAAAAAGACAAGCAAAGATGATCCAATATTAAGATAACTGGCATTATTGATGTAGCAAGCCCATATGCAAACAGAAGATACACTTACAAATAAACTACCAGGGAATTTTCCCTGAAAAATAAATCTACATTTTCAGATTTCAAGACTATACCATGGTCTTGGGAAGAATATATAATTCTTAATGGTGAGACATATATTTAAGCTACTGAATCTGGAGAATAACAAATTATTTGAACATCCAGGCAGAAAAATCAAAATCAAAATACACCCACGAGAGTTAAGGTGAATTAGGTTCCCACATAGTAAAATCCAATGTCAGAAGACAATGGAGCAATATTACCCAAGAACTTTATATATGATTATTTATCTACAAAGCCACATTCTCAACTATGAAAGTACTCAGAAAAGTGCTCACCACTTCTAAAATTAGTCTGACAACAAAATCCAGGCAATTAATAGCGCCATCAAAATAAAAAGTTAGGCATTGTGAGAAAAGGACTGATGATAGGTACAGAATACGTTTCTATACAGAAATAAAAGTAAACACAATGGAAATAAAGGTTACTGAAGAGAATTCAATCATTACATACCTGAACAGGACATAACTAATACCGTAACTACCAAAATCAGAAGGTGGGGAAATGCAAAGATGAATAAGAATGCTAATTTCTGTTATGAAAGATGTTTCATGGTAGGACTTCCATCAATCATGCCCTTAAATAAAGATTGAACTTAAAAAGCTTAAAAACAGTCTGTAGTATGATCACATTGCTATAAAAAGTATTTCTACCTAACCATCCAAATATTTATGTAGGATATATGAAATGCTGAAATTCGAGAAGATTTTTAATTCACATGGGCTATTTTCACAGAATTAATAGAGTGATTTTTCTAAAACAATTTTCAGAAACAACCCTGGAAGTAAATATTCTAAAATGTCACAGTGGTTACGGAAGTATGGATGTATCTCCTTTCCTTTTCTTGTATTTTTAAAATTCCCAAGGATTAAAAAGATGTTAATTGAAAATCTACCTTCTGGGAGAGCCCGCCACTGTACAGTGAAGTAGAAGAGCCCACTGGAAATTCTAAGAGCTTGTGTAGACAGTACATAGATATAAGCAGCAGGTAAACATATTTGCCTTCCTTTTTCCTTCATCATTCTTCTTCACTGCTGCTTAGAAGAACTTCAGAGAAACTCCGTTGCTAGGACAAGATCACATAAACCCTTAGGGGGCTTTCTACCTCAAATTTGGTGAAGGGAGACAATATATAGGATGAACTGGGAAAACCTCATGTAAGAAAAAGGAGTGTCCTGAACTCTGACCCCCAATTCTGACTCTACTGTCCGGCAGATGATGGACATCGAGCACCTAACTTAAATTTTCTCACCTTCAAAGTGTTTGTTACTTTGAAAATTTAGAAGATTGGCTTGGAATGTATTTGTTCAGATTCTCTGGAACCCCTTCAAGTGTTGCTGGGGAGGAGGCGGTGGTGATCTTACTCTCCAACCCTTTAATACCTTCAAGGACAGAGCACTGTGTTGATCAAGGTATACTGAGCTTCCATATTAACTTAAGCTGCATAAGAACATCCTCAGTGGCTAAACTGAAGGAAGTAAATTAGGCCCAAGCTTTCTCTTAGCTTTCAAATTCTGAGTCTAATGCTGTTCTGCATGAACAGTTTATATAGAGTTGACATAAAAAAAAGGAAAAATAAAATTGTCAATTTGCTTTTTATTCTGTCACTAAAATAATATTTATCTGGAATTAATGCACTGCTTAAAATAGGAAACACCAACCCAAGTCTCTCATAAAAATCAGAAAGTGACTCAAAGTCAGGTCAAGGGTAATTAGTTCAATGTCTTGCTTCAAAATGACAGTATTCCTTTCATACTAACACAAATTACTTATTTCAAGATTAATTGGTGAAAGAGTGCTTCCAGCATTGATTATATTCCAGCTCAGAGTCTCTATCTGCCTTTCGCATTCCTGGTTTTTGACCTCAAGAGACCTTAGCTATCACGCTGTAGATAAAACCCATCTCCATGGAAATTTCAGAGCCTTACAAGTGTGGATTTCAGAAACCATGGAAAAAGATTTCCATGTGTGTAAGATTTATAAAATCTCAGTACATGGACAACTCATTTATAAACTTGAATGTCTCTTGTATATAGTAAATGAAAATGACATTTCCAGGTAATTCATAGTGATACGTTGGATTTAAAAATTGAGAGTTCATAAAGTTTATTTTAGTTGGAAGGCTTAGTATCGGCCCTGGTTGGTGTGGCTCAGTTGGTTGGGCATCAACCCACAAAACAAAAGGTCACCAGTTCAATTCCCAGTCAGGGCCCACGCCTAGGTGGCAGGTTCAGGTTCAGTCCCCAGTAGGGACGTGTACAGAAGGCAGCCAATTGATGTTTCTCTATCACATAAATGCTTCTCTCCCTTTCTCCCTCCCTTCTCCTAACTCTAAAATTAAAAATTAAAAAAAAAGATTTGGTGTCAAATTTTAAAATGTAATGTATTAAGAGTGAATGAGGAAAGCATGCATTAGATTAAAAAGAGCAAAAATTACTACATATTTGACAGCAATTTACATCAAAAGAGATTTAGGAATTTTTGTTGATTGCTAACAATTCTACTCTTAAACCTCTGTCTGGATCTTATACCATAGAGGACTCTGCATATTATAAACAAATATATATTATATATTACATTTTACAAATATATATATTACACATATATATCCATATATGAGGGGTTCCCCCAAACCTGGCACTTACTTATAAAAAGTGTGTATTTATTCTTACATGTTTAAACTTCAGTCACCTTCAAAGTACTCTCCATTTGATACAATAACCCATCGAGACATTTTTTCCACCGTCTAAAACAGTTTTTGAACTTGTCAATTTTGATGCCTTTTAGTGCTTCTACTGTTTGTTTCATCTCTTCCACATCAGCAAAAAGTTTCCCTTTGAGGACTTTTTCGTCCGGGGAAACAAAAAAAAATTGCTCAGGGTGATATCAGGTAAATATGGAGGGTAGGACACCATGATCATGCCATGTTTGGTCAAACACTGCTGAACACAGCACAGTGTGGGCAGATGCACTCACAAATCCCCCATCCTGAAATAGGAAAATGTGTTGAAAATCTTCAAAGAAATCCACTGAAGCTGAATGCAGCCTCTCACAACAATGCCAGCTGGTACACTGATAATAACAGATGGGTCCCTAGAACACTCACCTCGTGGGGAAATTCTGTACAACAAGGGACCCACCCTCTAGAAGATAATTCTGGGTTTTTGGGTTGCCCCTCCCCTGTATATTCTGGTATGAATAGATAAGAATAATAACACTGAGCTCTTTAAGAAACATGTTTGAAGCTGTCAGGGCCATTACCTATTCCATTCAGGGGGATTTCACGATTTTCAGGCACTTTGTTTTCCTGCCCCCAGCTGGGCAAGCACAAGCCAGGCAGCAGCCAGGTGCTGGAGAGGTTAAATGCCATCATAGAACACTGAGCAGATGGGGTGCCATGGAGGAATAGCAGGAGGGGACTCTTATTTATCCACATTATTAATTGTTTGCTAGAATTTGCTAGTGCAAAAGTTAAATTAGAATAATAAAACTGCGAAGGCATACATTTTAGAAATAGACCATCTGAAATGCAACTTGGCCATTCAGTGGTGGAACACATTTCTTTTAAGGAAAGTCATCTTGGATGTTAAAAAGTTAGGTAAATCCTTTTCAAAATTCTCCTTTAGCAAAGAAAACTCATAAAGTGATCTGAAGTTTCTAGGCCATTCAAAAGGGCATTTTCGTCAGGTATGCTAATGAGTGGTTCACTTATTCCGGGTATGCTTTGAAGAAGAAAACGTCATGTAAGAAGTAATATCCAAAGTTTTGTTCCTGTCTTCTTGTTTTTTAATCTCTTTCTTGGCATTCTTACCTCCTGAACCTTTAACTTTCATCTCTAAATGAATGGCCACCATATTTGATCCTGACTTTTCTCATGACTTTCAAATTGGTAACTAACAGGTGGCTGTTTCCACCTCCGTTTCTGTCTACCACCAGGCAGCATCACTTGCTTCCCCTCAGTGCTCCCCCTAGGCATCCCGGCATTTTTTACAATGTGTTTTCATGGTTTATTTCTTCTTTGGTCTTTTCCCCATTAGTCTACTAGCTCCTGCAGGGAAGAAATTATGCTGTTTCCTTCTATATCTGTAGATCCGTGGCCAAATTCTATAATACTATGGCAGCCTCATAAAGGTTTACTAAACTGAATTGAATACAATATTTATAAAGCGTTGGCTGGCATGAGACTGCTGGCAGTGCTTCTAAATATGCAGACTCTTTGGCTCCACAGTGGCATGCATGCTGTGGGACCCAGGAACATGCACATTAAACCACCACCTCTGCATAATTTTTGGTTTGGGGAGTTCTTGGATCGCACTTTGAGAAACTCTGATTTTCTGAAATACAGAGAACTAGAGCTGAATTCAATTTCTGGTCTTACTAATTACTCAGCATTTTGATTAAGTATCTCATTTGTAAAACAGGCTATTTTACGGAGACTGAGTGAGATAATAAATGCAAAGCACCAAGAACAGTGTCTGGCACATTGTAATTGTTCAATAAGCTGTAGCTATTACTATCTCATTAAACCAATTGCTGTGTTTTATCTCTGTCATCCAGCTTATCTATAGATGGTCTCTGACTTCCATTCTTTAACTTAGAATTTTTTGAATTTAAGATGGTGCAAAAGAGATACACATAATAAATTACATGAGACATTCAATAATTTTTTTAATAAAACAGGTTTTATGTTACCTGGTTTTGCCCAAATGTGCGCTAATGTAAATGTTCTGAGCATATTTACAGTAAGCTAGACTAAGCTGTGATCTTCAGTAGGTAAGATGGATTAAATGCATTCTTGACTTTGACATTTTCAACTTACTATGGGTTTACCAAAATGCAATCCCATTGTAAATTGAGGAGCAACTGTATATTATTCACACTTGACTTTTTCTTTCTTTCAAACCCTGCATTTAACTATTGTCAAACTTTGGCATTCCATCTCTGTAGTATCTGCTATCTTTTTGCTGTCTCTACTGCTATTGCTGTTACTACAGCAAAATATTTTAACTTAATTTAGCAAATGCTAACAAAGGCACATGTCAGATGTTGTGTTAGACACCACGGATGAAAGGACAATATATGTGGCCTCAAGGAATGGACAGTCTTATGGGGAAGAGGAGGAATATATTTTTAAAATCCACATATTGTGGTCATTGATAAAATAAAAGAACAATGTGTACACTGGACCATGGAGAAGCAAGAAGAATCCACAGGGTTTGACAATTTGATGGTCCTAGTAATTAAGATCTGAAATTCTCTGGGGTCCTGCCCTGGCCCTTGGTGCTTGGTTGGTCATCATCTGGCAAACCAAAAGGTTGTAAGGTCAATTCCTGGCTAGGGCACACGCCTAGGTTGCCCTAGGGTTTGGTCCCTGGATGGGGCACCAATCGGTATTTCTCTCTCTCCTCTACATTTCTCTCCCTTTCTTTCTCCCTCCCTTCCCCACTTTATCTCTCTCTCAAAAAAAAAAAACAGTAATCACAATTATTGCAGAAAATAAACACTTCTCCGTAGTTGACAGAAGTTTTCTCCTTTAAAAAATAAAATTCTCTAGGGTCTCACCAAGTAAGAGAAGACAGAGTGACTGATTACCCATGCCTGCAGGAGGAAAACCTGGAGATGAGACACAGGGGACATGGTAGGGAGTGTGCTGAATCCTGGTGTGAGCCCAAGGGCAGTCAGCCAGCCTCTTTCTGATCTCTGCCACAGTGTGGACTTAGTATAAATTGTTTGGGACCCCAGCACACCTCAACAAACAAAAAATCACAAATATGGACTAAATATCCTTTCCCTGCCCTCTGAGACTATAATTGGCTAAGAAAGCACAGTACAGACCTCCCAAGTCTGGCCAACAATATTCCTTAAGGAGAATCAGAGCAGAGCAACATGGGGCCAATTCAAAGGAGGAGCTCTGTAATTCCCATTTTTTGAGGCCATGCAAGTGGCATAATTTGTATAAATACTCCCATGTGCATGGAAAATTTATAACTAGATGTTATTTGTAAGAGGACAAAATTCCTAAGTCACCTCCTTAGAACTACATTGGTATTGTCCACAAATTTGGATGTTAAAATATGTGTACCAGTAAAAGTGTAAATGCAGAGTGTGATCTATGGGCTTGGAAGGGAAAAAAATCCCACATTGCTGGATAGAGACACAGACATTCTGTAATAAATCTATCCAGAAGCTTCTCAGGCTAATGGGATGCATGCACAATGGAATGGATCAGTTTAAAAGCTCTCTGTTTTAGTGACCTCGATATTTTTTCAAGGTATTTTTTTCCTGAAGTGGCAAGTGATTGGGTGATGAATAATTGTATCTCCACAAATGTCATCATTTCTAGTACAAAGCATTCTTTCTTTACATGTTTGATTTTTTTTTTAAAAATGTGTTTCTTCTGATTCAAAGAACAGTCCTGCCTTCACCAACTGCCTAACCTCTGTCAACATCTCATCTGAAGGATGCTTTGTGAATCTCACTTTAATCGTATTAAAATGCATGGTGCTAGATACTCAAAAGAGCCCAAGATGAGTAATCACACAGGTGACCATAGGTGAGAATTCTGTCCCTGACACTTAGTGGCTATGAGACTTTGGGTCAATCAAGTCACCTCTCTGAACCTCAGTATCTATCTGTCAAGTGAGCACACTAACTTTCTCCAATGGAGGGTTTTTTGAAGATAAAAGAGAAGCCTATAAAACTTCTGCCATAATGATAGCATATATGTGTCATGGGCTGAATACCTGTGTATCCCCCAAACTTGAATGTTGAAGCTCTACCTCCTAAAGTGATTATATTTGGAAGTGGGAATTTGGTAGGTATTTAGATTTAGATTAGTCCATGAGAATGGGACACTCATGATGAAATGGGTACCCTTATAAGAAGAGGAAGACAGATCTCACTCTCCCTTTACATGGAAATATAAAGAAGAGGTCATGTGAGCACACAGCAAGATGGAGGCCATCTGCAAGCCAGGAAGAGGCCCTCGCGAAGAACCAAATCTGCTGGCACTGTGATCTTGAACTTCTCAGCCTCCCAAACTGTGAGATATATGAGTGTAAATGTCTGTTGTTTAAGCTGCCCAGTTTATGGTCTTTTGTTACAGCAGCCCAAGCAAAGACAATAGATTAATATCAGTAATAATCAGTATCCTAAGACATTGAAAAGAAAAGATAACTAATAGATTACTTGTTCCTATTTCCTAACTTTACAAATGAAGACATGGAGAACTGGACTGGTCTGTTATTTTGTTTTATTCTGGAACCTAGCTCGGTGCCTTATAAAGAGTCACTCAAATATTTGTGGACTGGCAAATGAGTACATGCATGACTCAAAAGATAACAGAACTAAATGGTGATAATAGTCTCAAACTGATTTATTTGTTCTTGCTTTGGGATTGTATGACCTGGTCATCTCTGGAGATGGATCTCTTTCCAAAGGCGGAACTCTGACATACTGCTTTTTTCTCTGCTTCTTTTTATTGTTGTTAGCCTCCATTCCCTACCCTTCCCAAGTGCCAAACATGCTAGATTTTTCAAGTAACTTTACTTCATTTAATCTTTAAAAAAATCCTTCAAAGTGTTCTCAACAGTTCTGATTTCATGGATGAATCAAGTGAGGCTAACTTGTTTCTTCTATAATATGAACGTATAAGCAGAGGGTCAGAATAAGGCACAGGTCTGCTTGACCTCAAAGGTTGTGCTCTCAAATAGCATCATGTAGTTTTCTTACCTTATCAGAGATTATATTTGTTGCTACCTACTCATTACACTTTCCATATGCTCATAGCTCATTCCTTCAGAGCTGGTAAATTGTAGTTCAGCCATTTAATGTACAGTTATACCTCAGTACTCATTGGCCTCAGAACACACCAAACCCTGTGCTCATTGAATTTTGATGAGAAAAAATATTTCAGCACTCAGCACTTTCTTGCCACTCAGCACCCCTCTCTTGGGATGAAACAGAGGCTGACGGATCAGTCTCACAGTAGCTCAGGAACAGTTCAGCACTCACGTGTTTTTGGCACTAGTTGCAAGTTCCAGAACACAGTAATGAGCTCCAAGATACTGCTGTAACACCTTCCTATAATCTTCTCTCAAGGCTTAGGATAGGCTCTTAAGAGGCTAGGATGACACTTAAGAGATGCAAAGCAATAATAGAGCAGGCTGTGCAAACACACTGTTCATGGCCATAAACAACAAAACCATCTCTGGTTTCAGTTTTTACCAGCACCTTCACACACAGCTATATGGTCATATTACAAGGGTATTCACAGTCTCTCAGTTAAATAGGCACTGTATGTCATTTCTTTCAGTACTAGGGTTTACTTCCAATTGGATCATTCTCAGTGATCTTCATCAACTGCTCATTGTCAGTTTCCTTATCCTTCAAATTTTCCTAGGAGGACTTGACGCAGTTTGCACCTGAATCTAAATTACGGTGCCAGGAAATCAAATCCAAATATGGCTATACTTGAAGTTTAATCTCTAACTGTCATGGGGAACTATTAAGGCATTATTGATTGAGTTGGCAATGTTCCCCTGAATAAAGGGTCTTTTCTGATGTCCCCCAAACCACTTCCTCTGTTTAAACAGAATGCCAGCTCTCTTGCTTGAAACTGATGAAAATAACTCTGTTTGCTCAGTTTTGAAGGATTGATACAAATGCTGTTCTACTACCTGCTTGAAAAATACTCCTGTCCCTGCTCCCTTGAACATACACATCAAGTCTGAACTAATTCTTATCTTCGAAGGAGTGGAAGAATTCAATTATATCCAAGATGGGACGCAATGCTTGAAAGAACTCATCCCCTAGACTGTAAAGCCTACTTTTCAAACAGAGATATTCACTTCCAATATTCACCAAATGCTCTGAACACATCCTTTTCCATCTCACTTTCTGCTGTCTCAAGTTTGTCTACTCCGTGCACAATTAAGGAGCAGGTGGGGGCTAGGGATACATGTACTGAATAGCAGATTCATCAGTGGTCTCACCGATGATTCAGGAAGTTTCTAAAATAGAATGGTACTTATATAAGGCATGAACAAACACACACAGTGCAAAGGTAACCTTTGGTGTATGTTGAGTTCATACCATATATATCAGTTTGGCTATCATGAGAAATATACACATTTTTTAAAAGAATGCACACTATAATAAAGTGGTAGAAGGGGTGTTATCTGAAATCAAATTGAAAGTTACAAGATCAGTTATGGACAGGCATGCCTCATAACACACATGGTGACCTCAGATAGCTAGCAGATATTTGGGTTCTACATTCCCATGTAACTTGGTTCAGCTGGGTGCAGTTTTCTCTATTCACTTATTTTCCCTTGCAGATAAAATCACATACACAGAAATGCAAAACTTGCATTATACTAAATTTTTGTCCCTAATATATCAACATCCTTGAACAAGTTCACATTCTCAAAACAAGCATTAGAGCTGAACTGAATAGTCCAGAAATTGTGTAGGTACCTATCCTAGTCAATTGGGGTACAGATTTTTAATATCTTTAATATCTTCTTAAAATCATGTTTTGTAAAGATACCTAGTGTTTGTGAAGTTGCAATGAAATAAACAGTTATATAATTCTGAAGAAAAGATGATGATATTCTTTTCTTGTAAGGTGATTTTGTGACATTTATAAAGAGTCCTTTTTAGGATTAGAGACATATATATTCTCTTTTACTAAGTAATCCAACATCTAGAAATGTAGCCTTTGGAAATGAGTAGAGTTAGAAACAATGATTTATGAAGATGCACACTCACTGAAATATTGCTTAACAGCAAAATACAAATGGGCAAAGTAAGGAATGGCTAAATCCTACCTCCCCCCCAAAAATCATAGAGAAATGTTCAAGCTAGTGATTTATCTATCTATCTATCTATCTATCTATCTATCTATCTAGATACAAGCTTTCATACACACACACACACACACACACATATATGAAAGCTTGGATCTATTTTGGCAAGATGTCTAGAAATGAATACCATGGAAATGACTAGGTAAATTCAAAAAGAAGTATGTATAGGGATGTCTGTTACTATTACTTACAAAGAAGAAAAACTTGATAAAATATGTTACAATGACTAGATTATTTGAATTAATTGTGGAGGAATATGAAGCCACTAAAAATGACAGTGACATTGATAAAGGCTGCCTAGTACCCCATTATACAAACATACCAAAGAATGGAGGCAGCCTTGCTGTTGCTCATTTATGTTGCTTCCAGTTCTTTCCCTGCTTTGCTATCACATTGCTCTTTAAGCCAAGAGAACAAGCTTATTTGAGTGACAAAACTTGAGCTTTTGATATCCCCCTAAATCACAATTATATTGAATATTAATTATGATATACTCTTCATTCAACTTTCCAGATAGTATTAGAGAGTCTGATTATATCAATTTTGACCAGATAAATACTTCACTTAATGACATCAAGAATTTTTAGACCAGATCTAAAATCTTGATCTTAACTAATGCTTTGCTCTCAGTGCTGTGCTAGGCACTGGAGATACATCAGAAAACAAAATAAGGTTCCTGTCCTCAGGGAGCTCACATCCTATTTTAGTAAGATAGAAAATACAATGAGTGATGTTAGATATTACCAGAAAATAAAGGAGGAAAGGGAGTTTGAAGAATCTTGCAGGAGAGTGGGACTAGCTAGTTTAGTAAAAGGAGAGTGTTTGGGGTTAAGAACAAACAGCAAAGCTTGAATCAGGAGTGTGCTAGACATGTCCAAGAACCAGCCAAGCTGGCTGCATGGCTGGAGCAGCATGAGCAAAGGGAGCAAGAGCAGGAGATGAGCTCACAGAGGCCAGATCTCTTTCACCCCATTGACTACTTTAGGAGCTTTAGTTTCCACTCTGATAGAGTGAGAAAAGCATTAGCAGTTTGCACAAAGAAGTAACCTAGCATGTCTTAGGTTTATTAGGATAACTCAGGTCTCTGAGTTAAGAACAGAATACAGAGGAATACAGGTAAAAATAAGGGGTCTGTTAGGAGACTGCTGCAACAGGCCGGGGTGGTACACTGGCAGTGGGGTTTTGGATTCTGACTTTATTTTGAAGGTAGCGTCAAAAGGATTTGTAGACAGCCAAGAAATGTGTTGTGAGTGGCAAAAAAAAAGTTTCAAGTGACTATGTCTTTTAGCCTGCAGAACTGGAATGAAGCATTTTCTGTATACCAAAACGGGGCAAATTTCTGGAGAGAGTTGACGGGATAGAAAGACTGTGGGGGAGAGATGAAAAATTTGGGTATCCTGTTAAGTTTAAGATGTCTATTGCACATCAAAGGACAGTATGAATGAGCCTGAAGTTTATGAAGAATTCTGAGATAGAAATAATTTGTTGAAAACTATGAATTCATAGAAAATATTTGAAGTCAAGCAATTGGTAGATATGCAGCAAAAGAAGACAAGTGGAGTGAGAACTGAGAGCTGGGAAAATTCAACATCTGGCCCCAGGAAGATAGACCAAAACTAATAAATGTGATGGAAAAGGCATGGCCAGTGAGATGAAGTGGAGATTTAGTTCTACAAAGGAGCATATCCCAACTGTGTCAAACACTGCTGATGAATTGTGTAAGTTAAGGCCTGCAAAACAAATCGTGAAGGTCACTGGAGGCCTTGAGAAGGAAAGTTATGTTGAACTGGCAGATGAGGAGGTAGAAACAGACACAAAAGACACTTTAGAGAACTTTTGCATTAAACAAGCAAATAAACAAAAAGAGGAATGGGGCGATAGCTGATGGTAATGTGGGTTTATCATGCTCACTTTTTTTAAGCTAGGAGAAAATTACAGCATGTTTGTATGTTGGTTGGGACTGATCTGGCAGAGAGGGAAAAGGACAGACGATGTAGGGAAGAGAGAGGACCAACGCTGAAGCGACGTCCATACGTCCCCAATAAGGGGTGGAGTGTCTAGTGTTAGATCATGTCATAGAGAAGGAAAGCAAGAATGTGTGGGGCACAGACACTGGTCTGACAAATAGAGAATACATGGATGTTCTCTTCAGATGGCTTCCATTTCCTTAGTGAAATGCAAAGCAACGTTAGCTGAGAATGAGATGGGCAGGAGAAAGGAAACATTGTGAGTTTTTCAGGGGCCTAGGAGATCAAAAGCGGGTAGGGAGCAGGGTCAGATCACCAAGCACCATCAAGGTCCTCTGGAAGCTAGCAGGCATGTTACAAATTAAGAGAAACTAGTGAACAAGGCCCTGTGTTTTTCTCCATTCAGGTTTGGCTTCAGGAATTCAAGTGCAGAGTGGGTAAAAATTAGGTTTAACAAGGGCTGGGTTTTGCCAGTTCACTTCCTTTTTATCATGCTCTATTGGAAGCCTTCCCCACCCATAAACTTTTTATTTCTGCAAGGCATTGTATTCCTTTTGGGGTTAAGTGGGTGTGAGAATCATCTTCAGTCACTCTTGCCCCAGAATGAGTCCTAACTTTCGCCAAAACTCTAGTTCTTTTTAACCGATATATAAGGCACAGCGAAGCAGAGAATTCTCATTAAGAAGCCTTATGTGAAAAACTGGGTATGCCATCATATATTTTTTTAGGACTTTATGTGGGTTGCCAAGAAAAGTCAGACAGAGCCAGAGGGAATTTTCTCGGGAAGTCACCACTTCCACCTCAAGTCTGACTCGAACTGCAAATTTTCCTCTATTATTAACTTCCTTCCCCCGCCGCCAGCTTCAATGCTCACAGTTCTGCTCAGAAAAAGAATCCCTGCATGTTCTGTGCACTCTGTACCCTGAGGCTCTCACAATAGCCCACAGAGTACTAGATCCTTATCCCCGAAGGGTTGCCTCATTTCCTGACTTACTTTTCCACGTGAATGTAAAAGTATTAAATAGGAGAACTTGAGATTTCTCTATGTCTACCTGTATAAAATAGGATGGTAGGTAGCAATCCCATAGATCCAGTGTATAGGGTCACAGATTCTTAACTCCTGGACATATTTTTGCATCAAAGACAATATACCTCTGACTCCAACTTTCCTTCAAAATGGGTTCATGCCATACATGCACACCATGTCTCTCAAAACACAAATAACCTCATATATCATGAGAGAGGGTTCGATCAATAAGTGTCTGTGTCATATCCAAAGAACTGACAACAGGGAAATCAAATGGGAAACATATGCACTTGGTCTAACTGCTTGCCGGCAATGACCTTGCCCTCAAGTAAAAGGGCTTCTAATATGTTTTCTTTTCTCTCTATTTTTCTTGAAAATGAATTTATGCAGAGAAAATCAGAAGTAAGTTTTTCTTTCTTTTCTCCTTCCGTGGTTCTACTAGACTTCAGCGGGTGTTGGGGAGTGGGTAGGAGGAGATTCTAAGGCTTTGTAGCACTAAAAAATATATTCTAAAAGGACAAAAGTGTGTTTTGTATCATGTTCTGTGATAACACCTACTCCTGGTATCCACACCACGGGAGAATCTGCTGCTGACCTCAGAGTGCTGTATGCATATTTCACAGAACAACACTGTCTGCCAGTTAGCTTGTCCATTTTGCAGAATGTCACATTCTTATATTCTCAAAGCACTTCCACATAAAAACATTGAGCTGTCCTTTTTTGAAAAACAGCTTAACAGAAAATTAACTTGCACGCACGTGCGTTCACGCATGCACACCACCCCCCATACACTGATTTGCAATTTTCAATACAAGTAAGAACACATACTCTGACAAGTATAATACCCTTTAGGAACTATTCTAGAAAAATAGTTTCAGACTTCTTTCACATACTAAAAGAGTCAAATTCTTTAAAAATAATTTTATTTTAATATCTAGGATATGTAATTTTGGTAAGTCCTAATGTTACATGCATTTTGTCTCATTTTCTTCTGAAGATCTGTTGTTTTTTAACTTCCTTATCCTGTTAGTCTTGATTTTTCTTTTTCAAATCAAAATTTATTATTTATTCAAAATTTGAAGAAACCAAATAATTTGTGTCTACTGATATATATGAAAGTCATTTCCATCTGATCCAAACCAGTGATGGCTCTTAATAACATAAAAGAATTGGCAACTCATCTTTCAGACTCCAGATATCTGCATATTTGGCAACTTCTAATGGTATTTTAGAGTAAACAAAACTATTTTTAATAATAAATTTTGGGAAATCCTCATATAATGTACCATACAAAAATAAGTTCACAGTATATCTAATGTAGGAAAAAATGTTATCCAGATTCTAAATGATCACATGTTAGAACAGAACTTCAAGAGACCTATGATCTACTTCACAGGTCACACAGCCCCACTTGTGGATGTGAGACCACTGCTCAGAACGATGAGAGATAAAATCCAGGTCTCCTGATTTCTAGTTTGCTAATACATACATATCACTTCATTGTGTTTCCTAGGACTGCACTTCAACCGAGTTGTATTAGTAGGTCTCAGTGAAGTCACAGAATGAATAATCACACAGTGCCCTGTTATGAGCTATCTCCTCCACTAATATGATGCCTTACATTCCTATCTGAAACATCTTTCCTATGAGTTAGAGTGGGATATGTACTAAACTTCATTTAGAAAGAAAATGCATATATTAATTTGAGGACAGTTATCATAATATAGCCTCTGGCTAGTAACAAGATAGGGTAGGGACCCATAGGGATGGGTCCAAAAATAGCTATGTTTCATTATAATTATAGAGAATAATATTTCCAGCTCAAACAAGTGCATCTCCTATCATGCGTAATACTAATCCTGAGCGACAGGTAAAATTTTAAAATGGAAATCAAAACAGAAGAGCCGTTCTTAACAACAGAGTTCCACTCATTTATTCAGCCACTCAATACTGTTTATGGAGTATCTATGCTGTAGAAGAATCTTGTTTGTGCTAGGTACACTAATAGGGTTAGAAAATATATACAGCTATCCATGTGTGCTTATCTCTCCTGCATTTTTGTCTCTCTTAGTTTATGAAGGTAGCCAGAACTTTGTGGTCCCTACTTAAATGGGGGTAGAGTGGGGCATGATCGTAAACCAGAAGCCTAAGTTTTCTCCAAATCATGTCCTTTCTAGTCTCTGTTTTAAACTTAAATTTGGCCCTGGTTGGTGTAGCTCAGTGGATTGAGCACGGGCCTGCAAACCAAAAGGTTGCAGGTTTGATTCCCAGTCAGGGCACATGCCTAGGTTGCAAGCCAGGTCCCCAAAAGGGAGCTCATGAGAGGCAACCACACATTGATGTTTCTCTCCCTGCAAGCCAGGTCCCCAAAAGGGAGCTCATGAGAGGCAACCACACATTGATGTTTCTCTCCCTCTTTTTCTCCTTCCCTTCCTCTAAATAAATAAATAAATAAATAAATAAATAAATAAATAAATAAAATCTTTAAAAAACCCCTAAATTTGAGTGGATTATATTAGACTTTCCAAGAGGATTGAGGAAGAAAAGGAAGTGCTTAGACGGTGTCATGAGCAAATCTAGAGAAAGGATTTAAGATTTATTAATACCAGAAAGAGTCGCTTTTCTGCCCTAGGCAGGTGGCAGAATATGGGAAGTGAATGCCTGCATAAAATATCTTGGTAGGCTGGATTCCAGAGCCCAAGCTTCCAAACTTCAGAAAATATCCCAATTCTCAAACTTAGCATGAAATCAAAGGAGCTGCCAACCTGTAAGAGTACAGGCAAGCTAAACAATAACAGATAAGGATTTGAAAGAAATAAAGGCACTTGATATTTGTAATATTTCTGAGTTTGTGTAGCTACACAAAGACAAAGAAGATGCAGAAATAGTACCTGCCTTCAAATTATTCACAATCTATTGACAACAATTGATAAAAGAAAATTTCCACAGAGTATGGTAAAGGCTACACATCAGGCCTTTGCAAGTTGCTTTGGGTTCATCAGCTCAGCCTAATGTTTATTTCTACTCTAAATGTACCTCAAAAATGTCTTAGCGGAATGATTTACATATGATAGTCAAATAATAAATACTTATTTTGTTCCATTATATTAAATTAAGGCAAGTTTCAGAAACTTATGAACAAGTGACTCTGTTATGAAAAAGCATCAAAAGACACATTTTAAGCTATCCTTACCCCACGTAGAAAAATTTTCATCCCCCCACATACCTGTGTTTCCTTTTTAACCAAGTCCCAATGTTTTCCCACTACTCACAGCTATCTAAAATC
>VMDR010017061.1:0-20488 GCA_007922815.1 Macrotus californicus | reverse complement strand
CGCCCCGCCACGCGAGTCCTCTCCGCCCCTCCTACCGGTCTGGATGTATGTTTCTTAGTTTCTTGGTTGTCGGACTTCCATACGGTTCGATTTTCTGTCAGTTCTGGTTGTTTTTGGTTTTAAAATTTGTTGTTGTCCGTCTTTTGGTTGTGCGAGGAGGCACAGGGTGTCTACCTACGCCTCCATCTTGGCCGGAAGTACCCATTGTTCTGCAGTCGCCCTTTCTTTACAGCACCCTCTCCCAAGGATCCGTCGTGCAATCTCCCTCTCCAAGGCTGATCTACTCACTGAAATTCTCTCTCCATTGTGCTTGTCTCATGGAGCCGTGCATACCTTTCCAGGTCCACTTAAAATCTTTTTACTAAACTTTCCCTGAAATATTCTTTGAATAACTGAACCAACCTGCTCTCTTCCCCTGGAAATCATAACCACCTCTCCAAAAGTCTTCATGTCTCTGCACAGATGCATGTTTTGCTCCTATCTGTATATAACGCACATAGGCCACTTATTTTCTAGTGATGTTCTAAAAATTTCCCTCAAGTACAAAATGGATATGCCACTTCTTAACCAGAAGATTGATGAGATGCCTTACGTGTAAGCTTGTCTTTAGCTTTAAACTGCTCTGCAGATTCAAGATATTATTATGACTACGATGATCCTTTGTATTTTTTGGTCTTCCTGTAATGCCTAGGACACTATTAGTCATATAGGAGTCACCCATATATATTAATTAAATATACAACAGAAAGAAAATTATCTATTAACTCTTCCTGATTTAAACCATGGCTGCTGCCTACCAGCTCTACCTCAAACCTGCTCATAATATAAATACACCAACTACTCTTAGGACCACTGCCATTGCTGCTATTAACAATGACAGCTGACAATTCCTGAGCACTTACTATGACCAGGCCTGTGTGAAGCACTTCGTGCTCATTTACTCCAACCTTACACAACCCCATGGAGCAGCTACTATCCTTGCCCATTTCACAGAAGCTCATAAAGTTACGGAACTTGCCTAAAATTGCCCAGGAAATAGAGAGCAGACACTCAGATCTGTATGATTCCAAAGTCTATACTCTTAACCACTAGCCTACATGTTTTCAACCAGCTACAAATTATATTAAGCAAAACTCTTTGTCGTAGTCGAAGATGACCATTTATAGATATTTTGTCATTTTAGTAACACAGATAATTATTAAAATGGTTCATACGAGACTCAGGGAAAAAACTGTGTGGCTGGTCTCCACGAGGTTCTTCCGGCCGAGACTCCGCCACAACCACGTGGCCGTGGGCTGGCAGCCGAGTCCCCACAGGGTCCAGCCTGACTGTGCACTCCAGGCTAGCCATCCTGTCATAGTCAAAGCTAAGCAGGTTCTTATCGATGGCTCGGGACAGGCCATAGAACTCAGACACCTCCAGTGCATTTTTACTCATACGGATGATGTTACAGTCTGGTTCCAGGAGGTGGACCCGCAGGATAAAAGTTTCCGTGAAGGTGTCTGTCTCTGTAAACCTATGGGAAAACAGAGCAAATGCAGAACTTTTTAATGCTTGGGTCCTTTTTTTTCATCCCCAACATCCCATTTTATTTTTTAAATAAAATGTTTATGTTTCAATTACAGTTGTCATACAATGTTATGTTAGTTTCAGGAGTACAACGTAGTGAGTAGACATTATATAACCTAAGCTATCACCCTGACAAATCTAGTACTCATCTGACATCATACATAATTATTACAACATTACTGACTGCATTCCCTATCCTGTACTCTGTACCCTGTGACTTTTCTGTAACTGTCAATTTGTACTTCTTAATTCCTTCACCTATTTTGCCCATCCTCGCAATGCCCCTCCCATCTGGCCACCTTTAAAATGTTCTCTGTATCTCAGAGTCTGTTTCTGTTCTGCTTGTTTGTTTATTTTGTTTTTTAGATTCCACATATAAGTGAAATAATATGGCATTTTTCTTCCTCTGTCTGACTTACTTCACTGAACACAATACCCTGCAGGTTCATACATGTCATTGAAGATGCAAGACTTTATTCGTTTTCATTGTATATATGCACCACTGCTTTATTCATTTATCTACTCATGGACACTTCAGTTGCTTCCAGTATCTTGCCTATTGTAAATAATGCTGAAATGAGCATATAAATGTATATGTCTTTTAGATTTAGTGTTTTGGGTTTCTTTGGATAAGTACCTGGAAGTGGAATTGTTGGGTACTTCTTTGTCTCTTATTATATAGCCTTTGTCTTAAAGTCTATTTTGTCTGGTATAAGTATTGTTACACCAGCTTTTTGTTTGTTTGTTTCCATTTTCACAAAATATTTTTTCCCATCCCTATTCTTTCCGTCTCTATGTGTCTTTCGATCTGAAGTGAGTCTCTTGTAGAAAATATATGTAAGGGTCTTGCTTTGTTATTCATTCAGCCACCATATGTCTTTTGATTGGAGCATTTAATTCATTCATATTAAAGTAGTTGTTGATAGACAAGTATTTTATTGTCATTTTAATATTTACATTTTTTATCTTTTTTTTTCCTTTTTCTTCTAAAGAAGACCTTTTAACATTTCTTGTAATATTGGTTTGGTGGTGATGAATTAATTAGCTTTTTCTTATCTGGGAAGATCTCTATCTGTCCTTTGATTCTAAATGATAGCTTTGCTGGGTAGAGTAATCTTAGTTGTAGGTCCTTGCTTCTCAGTGTTCAGGTACTTTTGATACCCTGTGTACTTGGCCTGAAACTTAAAGATCGGCCTTCACAAAATTTGTATATTGCATGGTTTGAATTTTACTCAGACCCTGTTCCCAATCTCTCTATTTTTTCTTTCTTCTCCTTATCTGGTGTCAACTCCTTTATCTGCCACGTTCATCTCCGATGAGATGAAGTATCTGCTCTCAAATGCATCATACATGCTGATATTTAATGGTTGCTATGAGCTCAGTCTCACTTCTAGCACATAAATAATTTAATAATATCAAACTTGCGTAATTTATGGGTCGAATTTGAATTCAAGAAAGAAAGTGTGAGGCATTTCTGAAGCATCAAGGCGTTTTTGGTCTTCAGAAATGTCACTACATGAGTGGTTATTTACAGCCCAGGTTGGATGCCCAGTTTAGTGCTTGGGAGGTAAAGGTACTCAGTAATTGTTACTTCCATTCCTTCCATTACCTTAGTGACTATGTCATTGGGATATTTTCAGGGAGAAAATTAATGAGTGACAGGTGTGCATCAATAGTGTAGCTCCTAATTAGTGCACTTTTATTATGGTTTAGGCCTATGCTAAACTCCTTACAGAGTATCTCATTCAATCTCCATACAAAACCTGTGTAGGTGTTGTTAATCCCATTTTACAGATGAGGAAACTGAACACAGAGAGGAGGTCAATTAGCTTAACAAAAGGCTAGAGAGGAGGTAAGAGGGGAATAAGCATGCTTCCTGATTTTCTGCCTCCAGCTTCTTAGAACATCCTATTCTAAATGTTCTCAAGACCAAGAGGAATGACATCTCCTCTAACTGCCCTTCTTGACTGCCCCTCCACCTTCCCTACCCCTTAGAAACACAAGGAAGAAAGGCAAGCAGCCAGCGTCCACCAGCTTTCCCAGCCCTTCCAGGCAAAGTCTCTGAAGTGAATCTGTTTTTTAACTTTAAAGTCTTAGAAAGATCAAACAGCCCTATATGTTAGTTGTCTAGCTCCCTAAGGGATCCTTGAGTGCCATTTCATTTTCTGAGCATAGCACATAGTTCATGTCTCTCTTTCAGCACTTTTTGTTCTGCACCACAATTATCTACCCATTTTTTTGCATCAGACAATGAACACCAAGAGTCTATGTATCCTCATCTTTGTATTTCATACATTCAGGACAGGGCCTGACCTATAGTAAGTAATCATAAGTGTTTATAGAATGAGCCACTGTTCCGATGTCTTCTACCAAACTCCTTTTTTATTCATCTAATGCTTAGAGGAAATCCACACAGTTATTTTAGCCAAATATTCATAAGAACAATAAAAACAAGTAAAAAACTATATAAAGGTCTACTCCACCCATACTGAATTCTCCGTTGTTTATATGAAGTGAGCAGTACCAAAACCATAAGCTTAATTTTTAAATTAACTTTTTACTAAGATATAATTCATATACTACAAAGTTTACCTCTTTAAATTATACAACTCAGTAATTTCTAGTATATTCTCAAGATTGTGCAACCACCATGACTCTCTAATTCCAGAACATTTTCATCACCCCCAAAGAAATCTATACCCATTAGCCATCAGTACCCATTTTTCCTTCCCCCAGCCGCTGGTAACCACTCATCTACTTCCTGTTTTAATGGATTTGCCTTAAAGGACATCTCATGTACACAAAATCATGCAATATGCAACCTTTTGTGTTTGGCTTCTTTCATTTAGCATGAAGGTTTCAAGATGCATCTGTGCTATAACATGTATTGTACTTCATTCCTTTTTATGGCTGAATAATATTCCATTGTGTGAATATATCAGATTTTGTTTGTGTGTTCATCAATTGGATTTTTTCAACATTGTGGCTATCATGAATAATAGTGCAATGAACATCTGTGTACAAGTTTTTGTATAAACATAGATTTTTATTTCTCGTGTGTGTGTGTATGTGTATTATATATGTGAGTGGAACTGCTAGGTCATATGGTCACTCTCTGTTTAACTTTATAATTAACTTTTAAATATTTTAATTATGTAATACATTTAAAATATCAGTAGGTGATGCCACACTTCTTATAACTAAGCAGCTAATCAGCAAAAAGAAGAATTTTACTGAATTTTGGAACAATATTTTCCTCCTAATTCTCGTTAAGAATTTTGAGTGCATAATTTCCATTTCCCATTACAAGGGGAGGGTTGGATCCAGAGACACCTGTATAAGAATCTAAAGGGAAATAGGATAGGGCTAATAATTTGCCACAAAAAAAGCCCCAAGGAAGATGACACAATAAAGATGATGGAACATTGGCTACAATCCTTGCCTTGCCCATCCAGGTCTCCAGTTTCTACTGATTATTTTCTTGTTTGGAATCTAGTACCCCCCCAACGAGAACACCTATCCACAGAAAAAGAAGTACAGAGAATGATTATCTGGCAAAGAACAAGCAATGCTCCCATACTGCTTACCTGTAAAGTCTAAGCTTCACTGAGTCTTCATCAAGAATTGGGCAACCGTTGTGAATATACTTCACTTCATTGGGAAGGAAATGGCAGTCAAAGACCTAGTTCACATGAAGAAAAGGATACATATCTGTGAGAAAATTGGTACAAGATTTAATTTCCCCAGCAGTGCAGTGCTGCTTGGAGAAACGATGGTCTGTTAACATCTTGTTTTGTCATTTTCTGTGCATGTACACGTGTGTGGGCTTTAACCAATGCCACCTCTGCCCACCCCCACACCCACGCAACATCCTACTTGTACAGCTGTGGCTTGTTTTGAGAATATCCAAATTATGAAAATCAGGCCAAATAGATCACACAGGCAAATTAAGGAGTGGTTATCTCTCTAAGTAACTACCTTTTTACAGTCTGCGGTGCATTTAAAACATGATTCCATTGATCAAAATGTTATTTACCTACACTTTTCAGGGGACTGTAGCAACTGAGTAGGAGAGACCTACCTGTGTATATGCAAGAAAAAGTACGCATTCCTTCACCTGCAAATACGCTGTGGAGTTCTGTGCGTGTTTTTTTCTTCTCCTTTGGGTTCTTTCTTTCCCAAATAGCATTTTTATATTCAAAGACGAAGGCACTGACTACGGACGCTACTGGTTCATCAAAGAAAAAGCTGGCTCACAGTAGTGTCTATATACCTTTGAGGGACTGCTTTTGTTATTTATGTAGTAACAGAAATGGTTGATAAGACAAATAGCAATTTAAAGACAAGTATGTCTATTAAAATAACATTATCATTAACTGGTCACCTCACTTAGAACTATCAAGAAAATCACTAACTAGTATATTTGGGGGGATTCTCGTTTTTAAAAGGAGTGTTTTCTCTTCCGCCCGTGCCATGCCCCTCATTCTGCCCCTTCTGACTTGGCAGAGATGTGAAAACCACAGCGGGTCCTCCAACACGGCCGTTTCAGATGCAGTCGGACTTTCACTCTTGTCTACATCAATCAGCCTGTGGTAGAGTCGGTTTGTTATATGTCATTTAATTTACAGCCACAGAACTTATCGACGATGCTAAGTGAGGACTCGCTGTTCCCTTGAGGTAGTCACACACCATCACTGTCGAGTTCATGGTGTTTCGCCTGTGCTTTGTCACTGCTTCAAACATTTACAGGTGACATAATCCTCTCTGAGAAGACAATACCGCTAATACAAATGATCCCACAGACATCATTGATTCCTCTGTTTAATTTACAACACGGAAGGAAATAAAGTAAAGACCTTTCCCATATCATTGACAAATAGTCATGGTAATAAAGAGACAATCTGCTTTGTTAAAAGAAACATCTGTTTTATGTTTCGTAATATGTTTTCCTTTTATAAAAGGCGACAACCGTAATTGTCCATAAATTTACTAACTAAAACTAAAAAAGAGCTAAATCCTTTTCTAATTACTGTCTAGCTTTGTTTTTTTCCACTTCAACTGCTTTTCAATTACAATTTATAATTAAATTGTCACACGTTTCTAACTCATTACTCACTTTAATGACAGTAAACTGGTTCAAACCAGAGATGTTTTCTTACTGCTGTATTTCTTATTCAAAAGAGCAAGCTCCACACTAAGCAGGGGTGCTTTCCCACCCGGGAAATTTTTTGCTTTGGGACAGGTGTGAGAAGTGCTGTGTGTGAGGCAGGCGTGTCCTAAGACATGAGGAAAACACATCGCCATCGACCTTATCTAATTGACTATATCAGGAGGGTTGTCGAAACAGAAGGTGCTGGTGTGCGCCCGTTGAAATCCCTTTCCAAATATCCAATAGGAAAATGAACCTGTTGGTCCTAAGACGAACTTCAGTAATGAAATGAAAACACTAATTGAACAGATGTTCAACAAAACATTTTCGGTGCAAATCAAATAAAACTGTTCATTACACAGCAGGGTATTGTTAATACAGTCATCTTGCTAGAAATGGGTTCACAGAAGCCTTGCTCTCGATATCCTGGTAAGACCTATTAAAGAATAATGTGTAAGCTGTGTGTGCGTGTGTGTTCTCAGCTACGCTTTATTTCAAAAACTCTGTAAGAAATAAATCCCTGAAGTGGACTAAATCAGCCTTGATTAAAAACAAGCACATATTTCAAAAAAGCAGACTGTACTTGGCCATCTTGCTTTTTGTTGAAATTACCATAATTTTTTTTTAAAAAAAGGAAAATCACCTAGCAGTTTGAGTAAAAAAGCTTTCTGGACATAATAGGCTTTTTTATGGTACAAAGGTCTAATATTTGATGAAAAAGGGGTGATGAAACTTCACATTTTAATGGATTCCTTTCCCACAGAATGAATTTTAGAAAATGTAAATCACATATCTACTTTATATGGTATGAATCCATTTAAGGTGTAAGATTTACCTCTGGAAATGCATACGTACACTGAACACTCAGGACTTGGTTTTAACTTTTTTAATTTGTTTGTTTGTTTTTTCTTGATGAGCAACAGTGTACTAGGGGATGTGTGGAGGTAGCTGTAGCAGCCCAGACTCTCCTAATCTGCCAGGCATGTTGCTGTTTCTGCTTCACATTGTGTTTCTGTTTGGATTTTTGCCTTAAAGCCAGAGAATGTCTGAGATGAAGATAATTTGGTGATATCATACAACCCTTGATCCTTCTGACAAAATAACTTTTTCTAACATAGTTTTAGTCACTTAGACCCCTTTTTGCTCTCCAGTTCCTCAGAACCAGCCAAATGGAGAGGACCATTGAAGCATCACTGAAAATACGTAATAGAGACAATTGCGCTACTCTCAGAAAAAGTGCTATATCGTGTATCTAGAAGTCACAGGCTCTCTGGGATGAGAAGATACCCCTCACAGGTTGGCTTACTTAACGGTACATCCTCCCCAGATTCCTTATAAGGAGAGAGAATCCGGAGAATAACAGGGCTTTTGTTTTGCTCAGTGGAATATGCACACTTGGGGCCAGAGCTAAATGCAGCTAGACCATAGGTTGCCCCAGTGTGTAACCAGAAGGAACTTTTTCTCTTTTTCCCCCACCAAATAATCAGCCTCGCTTCTAAATAAGTGTTGGACATTTTTTAAATATGTCGATTGGAAGGGGTACCAAATTATCAGTTTATCCGTCTTTGTAAAGCTCCTACATATATCCATACAGGAGCCCCTGAGGACTAGGATCCTATCTTGCTGCTTCCCAGAACTCCACAGGTTTGCTTTTGACCCTAGTCCCTGAAGTTGGGTCTCTATTGTTCGTAGCTGCAGCTGAGCTTATTCATGTCACCTATTCATCCAGGTGTCTCCTTTCCCCTCGGGTGATAGGTGCCAATCAAACACATTTTCAGAGTGCAAGTTGTACTGGGAAAAAGTAAAGAGATATTGCAATTACCAAACACTTAGGACCTGGGGCCATGATTGCATTCTAACATTTTGAAAATGCTCATCGGATGCTATTTGACTGAAAAAGCAAATCTCATGGGAAACTGGAGGGAAATATTAGGTCACTATCACATCAGGATGACTCCCAACACAATGTGTTTCAGAACTGGACTATAACTTTAAGTGCTATAAACAGAGTGTCTAGAGATGCCAATTTGAGCTAGCATCTAAGTTTCTACAATCCATCTCTACAACATCTGTCACCACTTTTGAATAACTTCATGGAAGAAATATGTTTCATTAGACAAATGGAGAAGAAAATTAATGTTCACAGTTCAGCAAATGGACATGAGGTATTTTTCCAGAAATAGCAGCAGCATCTATTATTGAATATTCTCAAAATTGGAGAATTTAGGAGCATTAGGAGAAAAATTAAGCCACAGTAGAAACAAGTAATAAAATCAGAAGCAATATTTCTATTGTATATGAAAATAAACTACTACTTTAAGCAAATACAAAAAGGATTGAGCATGGAATACCCTTAAATGACAAGATCTCTTAGGTTTTGATTATAGGAAAAAAATTTTATGCAGACATTTTTGAAGAACAGTGAACATTTAAAAAGAAGTATCTTCACATGTCTTTACTGCATCTCTTCCCTCAATTATGGGAATATTCAAGTGATGTTAGTAGATGAAAATGTCTTCCTGTTTTACTTCTGCTATTAGGGCCACAAGTGTGTCCTAAAAATGTCTTGAAATCCTGATATCTTATCCAAGGTACCCTGACTGACAATGGGTGAGATCATTTGGGGCAGAAATAACCCATAAAGACTGACCATGTCTCACCCTTCAAGAGACTGCCTACTCCAGCCCTTGCAAGGCTGTCTCTGCTTTGCGTTCTCAGTCCCCCCAACACACACACTCTCACGCGCTCACACTCATACACGCTGCTGAATAGGAAAAAAACGGATATGACCTACCTGTGGAGTGAGTCTCCCAACCCTCTGGGTTATTGGCTCATTCACCACAACTTCCACTTTGCAAGCATCTTTCTCTTTGGGGATGGCAAACTTCAGGTCATCTCCCGACAGGAAGGCAGAACTGCCCTTCATCACCCTGACCCCATGGTTCACGCTGATGAAGGTGGGGCTGGCCCAGCCCAGAAGGAGCAGCAGCAGCAGGGCTCTCAGGGCAACCCGACTCAGAGGGCTCATGCCGACAGGGGCCAACTGGGTTCCGTCCACCAGTGAAATCCCCTCAACAAAGGAGGGCTTCTGTGCTTCTTCCGGGAGTGTCAGCTCATAGTCCAAGGGGCAGGGCGTGGGGTCCCGACAATGTGCCCCAAGATCTTAACGTGCCTCTTTCATTGCAAACTCAGACAAGGAGGCCTTTCATGCAATCCCGGGGCTTTTAATAAAACTCGCTGATCACTCCTGACAACGCTGGCAAGATTAATGTGCCTCCCAAGTGCTTTTCTAATCCTGTAAATGGGAGTAGGGGTTGGAGGAAAGTAAGAGAGAGACCAAAAGGTTTGTGTGGCTATTCAAAAGATCTCTACTAACAAAGGAATCTTTCAACCAGCCTATAATTTTAGTTAAATTAAAAACAAATAAACTAACTTGACCTCCAGGATCATCTGAAAGGCAATGCAGCCATTTCATTACACTGCTTGTACCTCCTGCTTCCGGACTCAGCAGGACCCGGGTGAGATGTCAGCTGTGTGGTCCAGCAGGAGCCAGCCAGCGCACTGCCCAAGTGCAGCGGCGTCTGGCCCTCTATGTTCAGAGGGAGTTGTTGAACTCTGTGTTTCTGCTTCCTGGTTTGTTAAATGAGGACTATAACCTGACGTGTAGAAGACAACTGATAGGATTATTTGCCCACTGTTTGAAAAGATGAATAGTTCTAAATCAGCATTGCCCAGATAAGAAATAGTCTTCATAATTTGTCACAAATTCACAACAAGTCTGACGTGGGACAATGATGACACCTAAAAAACACATGTAGTATTTGGAGAAAATATTTTTTTTACTCAGTGAACATTTAGGTTTTTATGTGTAAGAGTGTCTAGGAATTAAACAACACAGCTTCAATACACACAGCTAATGACGGAGTGTATGGGCACGGATACCTGCATTACCTACAATGCTAATTATGTCACAATGTACTACGTTTGCAGAAATGGGGGCTTTTCGGTTCTAGTTTAACCACTCAGAATTTCAAGATTATTTTTCTGGGTTCTATGAGAACAGAAATGATTTTATCAAAAATAAAATGTATTAAAATAGATCCTTAAATCCAGGGTATGATTAGGTGAGCCAATGACTGTTTATTATGCCCATAGAAAGGCTTTACATTGTAATGATCGCAATAATTTCTGTACGTAACCAATGGATACTAAAATAAATGTTTGACAGAAGGGTGTAGACAAAAAAGATGCCTCTAATACATAAAGGAAGACTATTTCTCTTGCCACTGTTTGAACCCTTTCACTTCTGAAGTAGTGCATGACATGTGTCACCTGTCACCTGAGGGGGGACACGCTTCAGATAGCAGCCTGGTTTTTTATGGTGTCAGTCCTAAAATAAAACAGTTCACACACGCCCACTGACCTGAACTCAGACTGAAGTAGGTTGGCTTATTTGGGCAAGAATGTCAGATTGGGAGTTGAACTTTTACAACAAAATCAAATATTGTGTCATTCATATTTAATATCTCGGAACACTCAAAAGAGCAGTACATTCAGAGAGAAGAGGCAGAAGGGTAGGAAGGTGGGGACTGAAACTGAGGTAAGGAAAAAACAACTTGGCTTTCTGAGATTTAAAGAAGTTAAGTCAACAGGTAAAGGATTCGGGGACTCTACACTCCTAAGCATTCTTCATATCTCATTCTCGTCTCACTTCTTCACTTCTAGCTTCTTGCTAGACTCTCCAGCTTTTTAATATTGAGGAACGTATGGGCCAGTCCTTGGACCTGTTTTTTGTCTACCCTCTCTCCTCAGTGATCTCATTCCTTGGCTTTAAGCACCACTTCTGTGCTAACAAATCCCAAATTTATATCTCTAACCTCCTGTCTTAACTCTAGATTTGTATACACAGCTGTCTATGTGACATCTTCACATGGGTGTGCAACAGGCATTTCATATGTTATGCAGCCAAATTTGCACTCTGGGTCTTCCCTAACTCAGTAAATGGCAACTCCACCTTTTCAATTGTTCTCTTTGTCTCACACTCTACGTCCAAATAGACAAAAAACACCCTGTTTGTTCACTGTGAGGGACAGACCTTTGGTCAACAATTCTAGCCTCCTTGTATCCAGAAGTTCCCTGTCTTTGAGTGGCAGCAGAACTTAGGACTCTTCCAACCAACAGAATACAGCAAAGGTGATGGGATGTCATTCCCACAATGACATTCCATCATACATGACTTTCCTGGCAGACTGCAGCTAGGAGTTCTCCTGCTGAACTTGAAGAAGCAAGCCCCGTAAATTCTACTGTCACAACAAAATGAATTCTGCCAACCATCTGAGTGATACTGGGAGAAGAGTCTTCCTAAATCAATCTTCCAGATAAGAATGCAGCCCAGTCAACACCTCGAGTGCAGCCTGATGACAACCCAGGTAAGCCATGACTGGACTCCTAACCAAGGAAAGCTCTCGAAATAATAAATTTGTGTTATCTCAAGCCACTGCATTGGTAGTAATGGGTTTACACAGCAATATGAATTGAACACTCTCTTTCTTCAGAACATCTAGAATCTGACTACTTTTTTAAGATTTTATTTATTTTTAGAGAGAGGGGAAGGGAGGGAGAAAGAGAGGGAGAGAAACATCAATGCATGGTTGCCTCTTGCACAACCTCTCATGGGGTCCTGGCCCACAACCCAGGCATGTGCACTGACTGGGAATCAAACTGGCAACCCTTTGGTTCACAGTCCAGCACTCGATCCACTGAGCCACGCTACTTCCCTTATCACCCTGGTTTAAGCTACCACCGGCCAACTCTGCCAGGTGACTGTAACAGCACCACATTTGATCTCCCTGCTTCTCCTCTGCCTCCCCTATAGGTACTTCTCAGCCTGAGAGACGAGGTTTCTATTAAATGTTAATTATATAATTATTTCTCTGCCCACACCTCCAAAGGCTTCTCAGAGTAAAAGCTGAAGCCTTCATTATAACCCAAAAGGAACCCTGTATTCTTTTTTCCCACTTCTCTCTCTTCTCTCTCATCTCTTTCCTCTGCTCACACTGCTCCAGCCACACTGGCATATTTGCTTTTTCCTGAAACAAATCAAGATCAACCTTCTGCTTCTTACCTCCCTCCTGAACCTTCCCACTTGCCATTCTCTATGGCACAAACATTGTTCCTCCAGATATCCTTCTTTCCACCTCACTACTTTCAAGTTTTCCATCACATGTCACATTTGCAGGTGACCACGACTAACCAGCCCATGAAAATTATGGTACTCTCTTCCCCAGCATCGTTTTCTGCTTTGTTTTAAACTTTAGTCCCTAGAACCATCGAACAATACAGTTGTTTATTTACATTGTTTGTGGCCATCTGCTTTATGAAGGTGAGAATGTGTATCTTTTAACTCACAGATTTATTTTTATGATTCCCTCAATCCTGTCGCCCAGAGTGAGGATGCTGCCTTGCACAAGAGAAATGGGGCCACGCCATTGGCTGGCAGAGCTGTGAGCTAGATGGAACCTGGGGGTCTGGGGTGTTTGCAAAGCAGAGTCACCATACCAGCCCATTCTCCCAGAATTTTACATCAGAGGATGCAAACGTGTTTCCTGTTTAACCCAGGGTCATTTTAGGTTTATTTTTTAACTTGTCACTGAACTCTAACTATGCTTTCAATAATCATCTTAGTCTTCAAGTTTTTCTATTAATTTAGTTTAGTCACTATATATTCACTGTATATAGTCACTATATTCAGCTAAATACTCTAACTTCTTACCCAACAGCATATGGGTCAATAGCTCATCCTCTATATCATGGTATGCCCTTAATTAGGAGAGAAGGGCAAAGACCAAGCTTTGAATGTTCATCCACCAGAAAGAAATAAGAGACAAAGAGAAGAAAATCTATTTCTGTGGCTCCCTGGGCTACAATGGTGTGCAAAGAGTAAACCTGAACTCTGAAGATTGAGATTCTAATTTTAATTCTTATGAACATCAGTTTCCTCTTTCAAAAATAGGGCTACCATTCTCCCTCTGCCAGTTTCCCCTTGCGATCAAATGAAATATCCATGTGGAAATATCTTCTTAATTACAAAGCCCCTAACAGAGGTGACATTATAACAAAATAGCAAAGGAAAAGGAGTATGGTTTGACTGGAGGAAAACAGAATGGCAGGACTCAGGCCTTGGTGAAGGCCACAGAATTAGATTCAGCAAAAGTCACATAAAGCCTGTGTGTTTACACTCTAATGATCTCTTCCTCTTCCTCATCGTCTTAAGACAGGATGTAGTAGTAAAAACTGAATTTCAATATTTCAGGAACAACCTGAAGAAACACAATTAAGAGAGAAAAAAAGAACGGAAGAGTAATAATTCCCAAACTCAAAACCAAACTAAATACAGTCTTGAATCAACTAGGGAACAACTAAATGTCTAAAGTAATAGGCTTTGTTTTGGTTTTATTTACATTTTAATTTTGCTCTTGTATTTTTTTTTCCTTGGTGTATGGAAACACCAAGTATGTGTACATTCCATGGAAAAATTGATCTGATTTTTTACTTGTAAATGGTGGAAAAAGAGGGGAAAGAGAAGGGATTTGGATAAACAGACACAGAGGGAGAGGGAAACAAACAAACAAGAAAAAAACACAGAACAATAGCAAAGGAAATCAGGACCCTGAATCAAACAAGATTTCATAGATGATGACGGGGTTTTATCCCCCCCAAAATGAACTGGTAGTAATCGTCTTATCCCTGATACAAAATTATTGTGTCTAGAAGCAACCAACATCTATTTGACAACACCCTAATGGGAAACCTAGCACATCTTAAGAACCCCATCTTCTTGCCCTCAGCATAGAGCCAAGTCAGTTCCTCAGAACCCATCTGTCCACAGCCTGCTCTGACTGCTGATGTGAGTGTCCTCGGCATCAGCAGGATCAGTGCGGGCATTTGAACAGTGCGGGAAGTAGAAAGGTGGCTAGATCCTCAAGGGCACGTGTAAATGGACTTTAGCCACATGGTACTTAGTTTGTTTTTGCAACAGAAAAAAATCCTGCCTCTGCGTTCTTGTGTGGTTCAGCTGCTTCTCAGCATTTGAAAAACCGCACGTCATGGCTGCAAATTGGTTTGCCCTTTCAGACCATTTTCCCACCGCTGCCTTTCTTCATGGGGAAATCCTGTATTCTAAGTACATCTATACAAGCCAATACAAATGTGTGAAAAGATGTTCTAAAAAGGGGAAAACCACTCTGCTTCAAGTTCTTTCTTGTAAATATCCAAAATGGTTTCTTTAACCAAACTTTCTTTCTTGGTAAATTTCCTGAATGGAAGAAAATAATTTGTAATGTTTCATCCGGTGGAGAGGAAATGTAAACTAGTATTTCTTTCATAATTACCCATTCAGCTTATGGATGAAAAGGGGCCACATACAAAACCTGACAAGCTTAGGGAGGCCTGCGTGGTCCTAAAGTAGCCACAAAGCATGGTCTGAAATAAAAACTTATTAACTAAAAGCAGATTGTCAAGTCTTAGGCTAGAATCTTCCCTGAAAAAAGGTCAAATTTTTACCTTCATTAGCCTATCTAGAGTCTTTTTGCATCTATGATAACATGCCTTTGGAATGCCAGAGTAATGTCCTTTATCTGGACCCCTCAAAGCACAGACACCACACCAGAGCATCAGAGTGGAGATCACAAATCCTTTCATTGTTATTGAGCTCATCATTGACTGTTAACTCTCCTGTACCCACCTATGTAAAAACAGTGTGTGTCTATCGTTTTACCTTTTATCCAATCCCAGAAGTTTCCCTGCTCTGCTTCTCTCGCCACCCTCATCTGTCACTGATGGCTTTCACGTAACCCACTTACGTCCTCTCTTTGGACTGTAGTGTATAAAGCAGGGTGCTGAACCACCATTCTCGGAGAACTTTCTCAGTCTGCTGAGATTTTGCTGCCCGGCGATTGTCATCAGTTTGGCTCAAATAAACTCACAAAAATTCTCTACAGGTTTGAATGTTTCTTACATTGACAGATTTCTTAAATCACCATAATTCTCACTCAAACTAATTTTCGAAGTAATTCATACAACTCAAATGTAAAAGTCACAATCATAAGCTAGTAGCTGAATATAATTATCCATCAGACAACTGAATTGAATCCAAATCATAAGTGACATAAATTGATTTACCCAGGAGCCAAGAACTGGAAATCAGGAGAACTGTATCCACAGGGAACAACTAGCTTTCTAAACTCCGAGAAAATGGTTCTTTTCTTTGTGTTTTTGTGGAGGAAACGAACACTTAGGTAGACATTACCAAGGACTTCAGACCCACTGCTTCCTCTGATCTCACCACTCCCAGAGACAGAGAAGTCTAATTGCCCCTTGTTTTAGGCAACCAGGAGTAGTTAACCTTCGAAGACTTGCCCAAGGGCATAGTCAGGAACAGCAGAGCCTGGGAGAAGCAGAGCACTGGCATCCGGACTATTTCCTTCTCTATCCTGACAATCTCATTCCATTCCATCCAACAGAGAATGGTCGAACCACAGTATAAAAAAAAGGGCTAGGAAGACACAGACTAAAGGCAGAATCTTCTCTTTCAAGCTTGTAAACTTCTCATGGAGCTTTGGTTGTTCAAGGACCTCACAAGGGTAGAATACCCCAGGCAGTCTTGCCCAGCAAAGGATTTCCAGAGCGAATCCTCTCAGATAGGGAGAATAGAATTGTGAAGAGGAACAGCTTGTGACTTCTAAGGTTTTCTTCTTTAACAAATAATTTTTCAGTACATTCCTTTTCTCACTTTTTGGAAAATAGTGCTTTTTACTTAATATATTACGGGCACTGGGCTATATTTTTTATGTGCGTGGTTTTATTTATTTCTCACAACAAGCCTACAAATTAGCTCCTACTATTCCGATTTTACAGATAAACAGTGACTTAAAGAAGTGACATGATAATCACAGGAAAATTCACATCATTAAGAGCTTATTGTGCGCTAGGCATTGTTCAGAGTACTTTACATATATTATCTTAATTCCTACAATTTTGGGGGAGACATATAGCAATTTCACAGATTTGAAAAATTAGGTGCAAAGTTCAGTAAATTCCACCATTTTGCCCAACTCCAGGACGCACGCACTGAACCACTCTCTTACACATTACAACATTTCTCATTATCATCACAACAAAACTTGTGCCCTTTGCAATCGCTTTGTCTTTTTCTTACAGCATGTAAATCCTTGACAACTTCCTTCATGGGTCCAGACAGCCAGTGAGGACTCCTGCAAGAGTTAGTTTCACTGGATGCAATGTTCTCTCAGGAAGTAGCTGTTACCGTAAGAGCAGACATTAATTAAGACAGACATCCTGTCTACCAGCATCTCAGTGTTCCAATTCCTCACACGACAAGCTCAGTTTCAAGTCCTCAAGGCAAACAAGCTACTTCAAAATTCCAGTCTATTAAGTCAATAAAATCTGTGTTGATTCTGTTTATAACATTCTGCTTCCTCCACTCTGCGATTTTTTTCTAAAATGTACTCTAAAGCACAGAATGTATGGGTTAGTAGAAACTGTAGAATTCACCTATCCTTCATTTTATTTATCAATTTATTTGCTTTTTCTGAAAATAGCTTCCATTTATGTGCATAACAGAAATGCATACTCATTAACTAATGGATAAAGATACAGAAATATGAATGAAATAAAAAGCACTTTCTCAACACCCAAGGGAAACATCCTTAGGTTTTCATAGGAATGTACGGATTTGGGCCTTAATTAGAACCATACTATAAAAAGAGTTGTGTGCCATTCTTTTACATTAACATAACATTTTATTCTAAGTATTTCCCAATTATCAAATATCTCTTGTGATCTTACTTTTCATTTATGTACTACATCCACTACATGGAAGTACTATGATTTCTATAGTCATTCTAGTATTACAGTGAGGTAGTTATATCTGAATAGATTGAGATGAAAAAAAAATCTTTAATTATAAATTAGTGTATTTTTCTAGTGCTTTCCTTTTGATAAAGGTGGGATGTTAAGATCAAAGCATATAAACTTATTGTGAGGTTCTTTGACATGCATGCTTACTGGTAATACAAATTTACACCCTTACAAGCCCTGCTCACTGCTGACATTTAATCTTTAAGCTTTACTCACTTCCCAAGTAAAATGTATCCTTGTCATTGTTTTAACCTGCATTTCTTTGCTTTCTTGAAATTTAGCTTCTTTTTTAAAAATTTTCCATTAGCCATTTGCATTTTCTCTTCCTGAAAACTCTTGCCTTTTACAGAAGAAAGGCTGTCCCATAGCAGTTAAGTGACTTTACCAATGTTCACATCGCTTTCTAGGCCCAAGATGGAGCCGCTCCTACCCAGGTGGCATGTCAACAAACCGAAAGTTAGGTAACCTTCCCATCCCTTTTTAAATGCTCCTGTTGACCAGAAACCAAGTATACTCAGTTAGTCAATCCCCAAGTGCCATGCCAATTCTAGGCCTTCCCATCCCAAGTAAGGTTGACTGTGTGGTCCCTGTCAATCAGATCCCTTTTATTTGTTTCTTCCTTGTTCTTTATTTTTTTTATCCTATTAAGAAGTATTCTTGCCTTCTACCCCTTTTTGCAGTTCTCCAAAAGGAGACTGTCCATTTCACAAAGTATTAAATAAAGTTTGTTTGGGTCACCTAAATTGTCTTCTTTAACCCTTTCGGTATGGGTGCCAGATATATCCGGCGCCCATCTGATGACCTGTGTGGACGAGCGCCGGATATATCCGGCATCCATCTGTATATAATTTTTATAAATTTTACTTATATAATTGATAGAATTTTATATAACTATCTCTTGATATTGAAGTGACAAACAACACTTGGAAAAAAGCATCGTTTTATTAAGCATAGATCTTATATAAGGTTAGGAAAGTCTTCACACAAAGGAGGACTGACCATGTGCTTTGTGTGCGTTTTGGGCGCGGCACCTCGTACAGCGGGAGCGTCGCGGCGGAAAGAGCGCTCGTACCAAAAGGGTTAAGCATTTTAAACACCAGGATTACATAACTATCTGAAACCAAGCCTGGACTGGAAACTTAGTTCTTCTGACATCCAGACAGCGTAACGTCCACCATCCTATGTGGCTTCCTTAAATCATAGATGCTCTGTCCAGCAATATCCCTCGCAGTACTTCCTTCCCAGATCACAGGAAGAGCTGACAGATACACAGAACTACAGAGAGAAAGCCTTCGTTTAGGTGTAACATCAAAACCGAGGTTGCAAAGATGGACCTCTGATACTACACAAACTCACTAGCAGGTTTCCTTTCTTAGATTTTTTTAACAGTTCAGTGTCTATCTTCCCGGTAAATGCCACATATTACAAATTGTGTTTCTTAAAATGCATATTTTATAGATGTTAAAAGTTTTCCACAAGACAATCTTCTATATGCAAATATATCTGATGCACAGAACACTAAAATATTCTTTTAAAGATTCACAAGGAATACGAGAATAGTAAAGGCTCTAGGAAGGAAATCCCCCCTGGCTGGTGTGGCTCAGTGGATTGAGTGCCAGCCTGTGAACCAGAAGGTCACAGGTTGGATTCCCTGTCAGGGCACATGCCTGGGTTGCAGGCCAAGTCCCCATTTGGGGGCATGCAAGAGGCAACCAATTCATGTTTCTCTCACACATTGCTGGTTCTCTCTCCCTCTCTTTCTCCCTCCCTTCCCCTCTCTCTAAAAGTAAATAAATAAAATTTTAAAAGAAAAAAAATCCTGAAGCTCAAAGTTTGCAAACTTATACAAAACCTTTTATGTTTTCCATCAAAAAAAAACACACACACACACACAGATTCTTTGAGAAATCATTCAAGACACATAAGGTAGGACAATTAAAATGATTAAAATATAGGATGGCCACACAGTTTCTACAAAATTCCTGGTCATGCCTGATAAATACATACTTAATGAATCTACATCGGAAACCTAAATTCCAGATCACTCTTTGAAAACCAGACATCTGGCCTTTCTCTACAGAGACCTTCTACTAAAACCACCTTCAAATGTAGAGAAAACGGATTGCAGAGGGAAAAGGTTTAGTGCCCCGACTTACAGTTCTGTTTTTAATGACTATTGAAGTTTTTTAAACCATCAAAGGCATTTCCTTGAAGATTAGGAAGTGGCCATAATTTACATTCATTTTGCTTTTAGCCAGAGGGTTGAATCATACAAATTTTCAGAACATCTTGTTTTAATTGAATAACTTGAACAAAATGCAAAACACTCACTCACATTCGCTATGGCTGACTCTACCTGTTCTTTACCTGGCACTAACCATGTGTCTGCACCCAATCTCAAAGTCAGGACCTTCCCAACCAGACCCACCCTGATTAAAACTGGCTTTCCTCTTCTTGAATGAATCCTGCATCTTTTAATTCACAATGATATATCAGATTGTCCAACAGTGAAATTCTGTTTAAATTCACATGAAATCACGTCAAGAAGTTCATCTTATATGAACAAGTTCACTTTTAGAATACAGCCTAGTTCTCTGTTTTTATATGAGAAATTCATTTGTTCATTAATTGTACAAACAATTCTTGAGTACTCACTTTGTGACAAGGTCTATACTAAGTGCTGGAATTACAAAGACAATTTAAAAGAAGAAAGAAAAACCCTTGCTCTTAGAGAGTCCATAGTATGATTCAGAAAGACAGACATACCATGTTTTGCCATGTATAATATGCACTTCTTGCCCAAATTTTTGAGGGGAAAATAAGGATGCACAT